>BLBF01000062.1:6576752-6614499 GCA_015471245.1 Laticauda colubrina | reverse complement strand
GCCTGGACTGGGAAGGTCTGTTTTTGCTGTGGGAAGTCCTGGTAGTCGTAGCCTTGGTAGGTGAGGGGCTGTTGAAAGCCGTGGAAGGGCTGTGACATCACCTGGGGTGGAGGAGCAGACCTGGATTGGGTAGGATCAGCTTCAGCTGGGCCTTGAGGGTTGTGCAGAAGTGCTGTGATCTTCTACTTCATCACCTGGTACTGGGCCTCAGGCAGGTCCCTCAGTGTCTGGCTCACGTAGTTGATGAAGTTGTTCCAACCCGAGGATGCTCTGTTCAAGTGAACCAGCTGAGAGAGAAGTTCTGTGCTGGTCTTCATTGTGTCCCTGATCTCCAACAGCACACTGTAGTTCTGGCCCTCCAATCTGCCTCTCTGCCTGCATCCTCTGGAGCTGGGGGTGGGGGTGGGGGTGGGTTGGCCTCTGGTGTCTGCTGCTTCGTCCTCCATTTGTGACAGCAGGGCATCATCCCTGACAGGATCCTCAAGTCTGCTGGCATGGGGATTGCAGCTGTTGGGGTGGTTTCTGCTGTGGGGCCGTCTGAAGACACCTGCCTGGACAGGTTAGCTGGCTCCTTGCTGGAAGAGGACTGGCTGTCTGTGGGCTGTCTGAGGGAGAGGGGTCTCAGAGGGGTTGCTCCTTGGTGGCGGATCTCACCCTCCAGGAAACTGCACTTGGCCATGACGTACATCTCCCGGTCAGTGAGCTCGACAGCAGCCTGCCCGGATTTATTGAGGTGTACCTTGCCATACCAGGTGTGCATGTGGTTCCACCATCCCAGGAGTACTTCTGCAGTGTACCCCAGGCTCTCTGCCTTGTCTCTCCAAGCTGCCTGCTTCTTCTTGGTGTTGCGATAGAGTCTGTGGCCCTTTGTCCAGAGGTACTCATTCTCCCTCAGCCATTCCTCTAGCACCTCATCCTCATGTTTCTCAGAAACGGTGTCCTGTTTCCTCTCTCCCTTCTCCTTCCCTTGCCTCTTCCTCCCTCTGCAGGTGCTTCAGCAGGGCCTTCAGGGGCTTGAGCAGCAGGGCCTTCAGGGGCTTCAGCAACAGGGCTTTGAGGGCCTTGGGGCTGGTTCACCACAGCAGCAGCAGCAGATTCAGAGTCAGTGCCGGGGGGGTGGGATGCTCGTTCTGTCCTTATTGCCAGGGCTAGAATGAGTAGGCACCAGCTTCCTCTTCTTGCCTGACTGACGAACCATGGTGTTCCTGCTAGATTTATGTGGCAGCACGTCTTTCCCCTCTATGCTGACTGTGTGCATGCTGAATCCTTTTCTATCCGTGGAGCTGACGCAATTCATATTCCCCGCATGCACAGTGAACACTTTGCATATGTTATACATTTGCGTGGCATCCACTTTGTTTCCTATAGGCGTCCGTGATGCATCCGCGTCATCCGCTATGCATCTTCTGCTTTGCGTCCGCTTTGCAATTTTCCCCCGGAACCCCTTTGGATGTGTCATCCACTTCCATCCACTGTTTTCCGCTAGGCTTCCTATGAACATCCATTTAACATCCCCACTACATACTATCCACGTCCGTTCTTTTCCGTTCTATTCTGTTCTGTTTATGCAAATTTTTGCCACTTTTTGGAATGGATGACAATGGATGGAGCCAGCCCCGAAATTTTGCTCGTCCGCTGTGTCCTTTATGCATGTTTTGCATCTGTCGGCCAGTTGGACCTAGCCTTTAGATAGTATTAAGATGAACATATTTCAAGCACTAACTTATGGCTGAGGATAGTTCTAAGTAAATTTGAATCCACAGGACAGCAAAACTTTGACTTTGATTTTTAGATCATATCAGATTTATATTTAACAATTTAATATTTATATTCAACCAACTCAGTGTCAACATCACCAAGCCACAATCATTTTGACCATTTAGCACTTGGCAGCTAATTGTAAATCATTTGAGTTTATTCTAGGAACTTTTTTCCATTACATCTTTACAAAAGCAATTTTTGGTTTATTTTTCCAGCTTGGCTCCATTCTGCTTTAAGACTGATAACTTAGTTACAATGAAAAATGACACCCTGGTTTCAGAGAAGTTATACAAGTGACAGTTTTTCTCACACTCCCAAAATATTGTTGTGTGTTTTCTTTTTGTGTGACAATCAACATAGCAGAAAGTATTTGCTTCCCTTTCTCTTTTTGCAATGCAAAATATCATGAAGATGCATTTATGCTCCTGCTTTGATAGCTCTACCAACAGCGGAGTGACTATCTATTGGAATTTCAGAGGTAGCTTCATTGACACTTACTGACCATTATAGTTCAGCTACTGCAGATAATGCTCTTCATATGTAATGTCTTACCCCTGTTTTAACATCCTGACACAAAATTGCCTCATTATAGCACTTCAGTCAAGCCATTAAACAACTAAAGGTTTCTAGGAGGTGGGTGAATAAGCAATAAAAGAAGCTATCTCGCCTAAAGTTTATTGAAGGAATCCCTTGCTCAGTTTTAATCATAATGTCTCTTTCAGCACAGGATACTTTATGCAATTTCCCAGCGGCCAAACCATTTAAGCAGCTTTAGTTGGGTATATTGTGCTTCCCACTTTATACAATCAACCTGAGCCTGGTCTATACTGGTCTTTAATATAATGGGCTGGACACTCATTAAGGTAACCTTGCAGGAACAAAAGACTGTTCATTACTTTTTTCCCAAGATGCTGCCTGGGAAGAACTGAATGTTAGCAGGGACATAGAGCTAAGTTACCTGTTGTGTTCTCAGGATTGACAGAGCTGAAAATGTTCACAGAGTTTGTAGAAGATAACATCAGGGATGAGAAGCCAAGAAGGACATATGTAAAAGCTCAAAGCAGTTTTTTTATTGCATTGTTTGCCCATAGGTAAAATCTTGCCAGACCAAAGTATACTTTGTATAACTATCTGATAAATGCTGAGAAGAAAATAGGGAGAACCCCTCCTGTGCCACTTTCTGCAAAGCAGTATTTCAAGATTCATGTTTCTGTTTATTCCTTCTTCTAGTAACCCAGCACCAGATTCCATCACAGTTATGTTAGTGATGGTGTTGGTATGTATGATATTACTAATGGAGAACTGAAGTAGTACAACATAGAAAGAATTTGCCTACTTATGGAATTATCAGGAACTAGATACCAGCCAGGTCTGGCATATATTTGGTGGCATCAGTAGAGAAAAGTCTGAATAGAGTTTTTCAGTCTGAATAAGGCGGTGGAAAATCTTATTTCTCGACTCTATTAAAGCTACTCTCCCAGCTTTGGAGCACAAACCCAAGTGATTTTATCACCACTAGAACCACTTTGACCTTTACTTTCCATATGATCAACAAATTTAATAAAATAAAGTCTTTCAAACTGAACATTCATAAAATTTATTAAATCTTTGCCACATGAAATTTATATAACAACATTGGTAAGTTTCAAGCTATTGCACCAGCCTTCTCTTATCCTATGCTGATAACAATCAGAAAGCATGATACTTTAAATCAGGGTCTCCCAAAGTTTATCCTTATGTACAATCAGGATGGGATCTTCTGTGTACAACTTTCTGCTCAGCCTTACCATGCTGAAATCTAAAGTCTGTGATTGATTTGATTTATAATCCTGGCTAAAGTAAGCTGCTCTATATGGGCTCCTATTCACAAGCACTCTAATTTCCCCTCTCCCCAAATAGTGCCATCAACTTCAACAACCTCTTCAATTGGTGGAATAATTGATAGTCTAATATACCAAGTGAGAAATAGCAGCTCCAAATGTTCAGCTTTGTTCCATTACACCAAATAAGCCACTTCATAAGGCATAATCTTGCAAAGAGATTAAAGACTAACTGGAAATAGGTTGTTGTAGTTTCTCACCCAAACACAGAACCAGTATCCCTGGAACATCCTCACAAACAGTAGAAACAGTAGAAATTGATTGTGCTCAGGGATACAGTGGGGCAATCAGCAGTGATAAGTGTGATGACCTGGGGCAAGGCATGGAGGCAACATAGTCAGCTGATAATTCAAAATTATTGCTCCAACACTCCCCCAAATGCTCCCACATTTATGGCAAGTCCTGAAGCAAAATGCTCACATACTTCCACACACCCGTCCAGCAGTGTCTGACTGCAAGAAAAGTCCAGAAAAAGTCCAGAAAAACACTGTTAGCACAATGGCTTCAAGGCAAGAAATCCAGCAAGTCAAGAGAACCAGTCAAGGAGTCCAACGAAGCAAAGGAATAAGGCAATGAGTGCAGAAAGCAAAGGAACAGGACAAGAAGTCCAGTGAACTCCAGATGTCAGCAATGGCACACCAAACTCCATAAATTCAGCATTTGTTCCTGACAAATGTCCCTCCCCACAGCATCCCCTTAAGTCTCAGTCCCCAGGTATGCCTTGTGAAAATGGGTGGGGCACTCTCCTTCTGAGTCATCGGGTCAGCCTGTGCTATTCCCTCTTCCTCTCTACCCTCTGTGCTTGGGGAACAGGAGGGGGCAGTTCTTGCTCATCACCTGAGCTCTCCACTGCCTGCCCTCTCTTCCCCCCTCTCTCAGTCATCCTGCCCACATACTTCCATGTTGGCAAATCGTCCCAAGGCCAAGGGACCTGGGGGACCCGCTCCTGCTCCTCCAAAGGGTCTTGCTCCTCCAAAGCCAACGAGGCTGCCCTTGACCAACTCCAGCTCATCCTCCTCCATGGACTCAGGCTCCAATGGAGCCATGACAGATAAGGCTTAACAAAGAGGTGGTATATTAGCCATTTTTAAGGCAACCTCAATGTCATTTGTTTTTTAAAAAGTGTACAACAAAATACAATAGTGATATAATAAATAAGAAAAAAATAAAATACAGAAAACAAAAAATCAAATTATTTTTCAAGATATTTTTTTTTATTTATAGTTCCAGCATATATGCTAAGCCAAAAATAAGCCAAAAATATGATGACCCTTACAATTAATAAAGAACTGAATAGTTAGAGAAGAGGTCAAAGACTGGATGGAAAGGAGTGGTCCAACTCACACACAGTAGTGACAGAATTATTTGAAGCAACAACATTTTTTGACATGGAACACATCACATCAGACAGCAGCCCCCATGTGATCAGTGTGTTTTACCCTGCCTGCCTGCACAGTTCTGAACTGAGACAAAAAGGAAATTGTCACTATCAACTTTAGGTTGATCCCAATTGTAGACTTATCTCAATAAACATAGCAGGAGGCATAAGACAAAAAACCATTGGATAAAATGTGTCATCATCTATATCTGGATCAGGCAAGGGATAATTAAATATGTACATGATTATTCACAGCTGTGATGTTCCAAGCTCATGTATAAAAGCTTTTTCTCTTATATAAGAACAAGTTAGACATCAATGTGTATGTTATTTTTTCTAAACATTGTCCATTCTTGTTCTTGATATTGTGTATATTGGAGCCTTATGACCCCGTATATCATAATTTAATATTCGTCCAACTGCCACAGTGTGCAGTACTAATGCTCCTGGGAAAAAAAAGTGACATAAATATTAGAGGCATTGGCTATTCCGATTGCCATGCCACACTTGAAAAGACCAACAATATTTCAGTTGTTCCTTATCGTTTTGCCATCATATAAATTGAAACTGACCGAATTACCATTGGTACAAATTAAAAACAAATAAAAAATGTACACAGAACTGATTCTTCAAGTCCAAATTCCATTACAAAGTGATTTACTGTGTGGTGACCTGCTATTGTCTGCCTTGAGAAAGCATTGCATGCAGATCCTATCACCCTCTCAGACGCCTCTCATCCCAGTCAATAAGCTATTTAACTTAATGGGAAACTGTATTGATGGGACTAAGAATACAGCTTTAAAAGGGGTAAGGAGAGAAAGAAAGATACAGCTGCAAAACACAGATAAAGTCCTCAACTTGAAGGTGGGGATAGAATTGCTCATTAGATGTTTCCCTTTCATTATCTCATTAATTAAAGTCCAGAGAAATCCTTGCTGGATTTAGAAGAGTCAAAGTACTTGCAATAAAGACTTGGAGAGATGATTATTTTAGAGCATTTGTAAAGAATCATGGTTTGTTTATTATTTATGAGATTTATAAAGCTGCCCAAACAATGTGACTGTATGGCACACAGGATAAAAAAGAAACTGAAAAACACCCCGGCTCAAAAAACCAAAACCAACCATACACATTAAACATACGCAATATATAAATATAAAATATAAATGGTACTATATGTAAAAAGATTTTCCCTTTTTTAATGACTGAGCACAAAATAAAAATAAAACCTTTGCCATGGCCTTTGGGCCAGAAAGTGCAATAAAATACGTGGACCTATAATTGTTAATGAAACTTTAAAACATATAATATAGTTGGCTATCAATAAAAAATTAAATGAGTGAGTACTTAAAAGAAAAACACCAGATCAATCATTTTTTTCATTTTTGCATGCTAATATCATAAATATTAGGTGTAACCTGAAACGTTCCAAATAACTAGTTAAGTTTTATTTTTCACAAGCTCACTAAGGACAGATAGCCACAATGTTTAGGGAAAGCAGAGAGGACAAATGATGAGATGGTCATCATGAAAACCATGATTTAAGTAATTGCAACCCATATCAGAATATAATACAAAAGAATAAAGTCTGCCTTGTGATGTGTAATTCATGTTCCACAATACTTTTCTCTTCATTGTTGATAATGCATGACTATCAAGGGTGGGATTCTACCAGTTCGCACCTATTCGCTAGAACCGGTTGTTAACATTCTAAGCAGTTTGGAGAACCGGTTGTTAGAAGAATTTAATGGCCTAATCCTGTAAGGAAGGCAGGAAGGAAACATTCTGGTGTTGCTTAAAGAAACTGCCTTTCTGTTAACCCTTATTACATTCTTGGCAGGACTAGACTTTCTGTCTCAGGATCGTCTCTGGAGTTTTTTTTTCCCCTCCTTTGCTGGTACTTTGCTTGTGGAACGGAGTGACCATTTAAAGTTACAATGGCACTGAAAAAAGTGACTTATTACCATTTTTCACACTTACTACTGTTGTAGCATCGCAGTCAAAAGAGGCCAGGCGAGGAGATGCGTGCCTTGATATGAGTGATATTGAATTGCCCACACCCAGCCAATAACATGACCACCAAGCCATGCTCCCACCACCTAAGCCAGGCCCACAGAACTGGTTGTTAAAATTTTTGAATCCCACTCCTGATGACTATGCAAAACAAAAACTTACTTAGTTGTCTTATACTTCATATTTTTAGTTTAAAAGGAATAAGATTTATTCAATCACATCCTTGATCCCTCAAATAAAACATCATTAGATATATTTCTTACAGGCCAGCTGTCTGGGCTAATGTCTTACATGATGTCTCACATGAACGTGCAGCACGCATCAGGTACATATGTATGCGAAGAGCACATGCGCACACAAAACATAAATACAAACCAATAGTTACACCAGTCAGACCCCACCCCTGCCTTACAACCATTCATTCAGCAACTGTTAAAAATTACAATAATGAGGGTGGAGGTTCATTATCCGTGTTTGTGGGTTGGTTTCCAAACTTTTCATTACCAGGCTAGTTAACATCTTCAGTGGAATTAAGGGAATGTTAGTGTTGGTGGTTCTTCTGCTTATGAAGGCTTAATGCGGTCAGTAGGTCTTGTGATGGGAGGGCCATGTCAGGTGAGGGTCTTGTGATGGGTCTTACATCAGTGCTGAAAAAAATAACTTACAACCATCATGGCATCCTTGTGGTCATGTGATCAAAATTTAGGCACTTGGCTACTGGCATTTATTTATTCATTTTGGGAAATTTATATAGCCACCTACTGGCGCACGGCAATTCTAGGCAGCTTACAGAAAATTAAAAAACTATATATAAGAAATAAAAAATAATAAAATAATTAAAATAATAAAATAATAATCTTTCATCCATGACTGTTGCAGCATCCTGGGGTCACAAGATCATCATTTGTGACTCTACCAACAGGCTTAAGCAAAGTGAGTGTCAGAATTCTGATATATTTCATCAACATATGATTCACTTAATGACTATGCTGATTCACTTCATGATTATATCAAAAAAGATTATAAAATCAGGTGCACTTAATAACTGTCTTGTCTAATGACAGAAATTCCAGTCCCAGTTGTAGTTGTGTCAGGTTTCCAAGTAATGAAATCCATTTAAAAAGAAAAGAGCAAAGTCCATCTTCCATAATAATTTCTTTTATTTAGGAAAGCATTAAATTGGCAAAGTCTGTTGTAATTCCAGATCTGACACAACACAGAATTACACCACATAATCTTGAAAGCTAGAAACAGCCCCAAAAGTCACATTCTCCTGTAGAAGTAAATCGTTTCCTGATGTCATAAATCTCCATCTCAAGGCCTCAGCAAGGTCAGCTCATGTTCCCATGGAAAGAAGAACCATCTAGCTGAAATAACTCACTCTATCTCCACTCCTCCCACCTTAGGAATGTGGCAATCCCAAAACCCTTCCCCCATAACCAGCAAAGAGAAAGAAAGAAAAGGAATATATACTAAGCCTAGATGAAATGGTTACACATATGTCAATTTCGGGCTTGACAGGCTGCCCTCCCTCATTTGAAAAGAAATTCCTGCAATGACATAGAACACACAAAGATTGAAATTAGGTTAAACAGAATCATATAATGCACATTTTAACCTCCTCTGCAATCTGCAGGATCTGCCTTGGGCTTGTGTGGATATTTTTCATGGAATTTTCCCACCACTCTATCAGCATTAACTTTCCAGTTATTTACCCAAGTCGCTTGTGAAATTAGATAGCCTTTCCAATAAATTAAAAATTGTAATTTCCCCCTGAAAATCCTAGAATACAAAATTTTCTTACCCTCATAATGTTCATGCCCCACAATGAGCAAAGGCTTAGGAGCTACATGTTGTGGTGGCCTTAATGAAGAAACAACAAATGGCTTTAACAAACTACTATGAAACAAGGGATGTATTTTTCCCAATAACCTAGGGAGATTAAGCTTCAAAGTTACTGGGTTTATTACTTTAATTATCTAAAAAGGCCATATTAATTTTGGATTTAATTTCCTAGAAGGTAAGTGTAACTTCAAATATTTAGTTGACAAATAAATTTCCCACTTTAAACTATGGTTGCTGCTAATGATGTTTCTTAGCTTGTATCTTGTGAATTTGTGCTACCTTATTCAAAGCCTTTTTTGTGTCTTCCCAAGACTCCTTAATTGTGTCCATCTATTCAGTTCCTGACATATATGAGGGAGGGGTCCCTTGGCAATTCAGGCATGGGAACAAACTCCAGCCCAGTATTAATTTGGAAAGGAGTTAACTCAGTTCTGCTTTGTACAGCATTGCTATAAGCAACCTCAGCAAACAGCAGCAAATCAGCCCAGTTAGTTTGTTGATAATTTACATTCCATCTTAAATATTGTCCAATAATTTGATTAGTTTTCTCAGAAAGTCTGTTGGTTTCTGTGTGCTATCCTGAGCATAGACCTTGAGAAGATCCAATTGCTTTTATAAATTCCCTCCAGAAATTTGCAGTAAACTGAACCCCTTTATCTGAAATGATTCTACAAAGCACTCCATGCAATCTTTATGTATGATTAACAAACATTTTGGATAATTTCCTGGCTGATGGTAGTCCTGGACGTGCAACAAAATGAACTTGTTTGGAAAATAAATCCCCTACAGTCCAAATGACTGTGTTCCCCCCACTCTCAGTTAAATCTACTATAAAATCTATCCCTATCTCCTCCCAAGACCAGGATGGTTCTGCTACAGATTGTAATAATCCTGGAGGTTTTCCAGGTCTGGTTTTCATTGTGGCACAAGTGGAACAACTCTTTACATAATCCTCAATGTCTTGCTTCATTTTTGGCCACCAAAACTGGCATCTGACCATAAGTAGCATTTTTAAATATCCAATATGTCCAGCTTTTTTTGAGTCATGACTTTTCTGAAGTGCATGAAGATGTAAAGTTTTGGAGACATATAGTTTAGACCTCTTCCATGCTACACCCTCCCTCAAAGTTAATAGCTCCTTATCTACCAAGTATCTGCTGTAAATTAATTTTGCAACTTCCTGATCATTTCTGATTTGTCTTTTATTTTTTGGGGTTGAGCCTGTGCCCATGTGATTACTTGAACTGTGTCTTGAATGGACAGTGGAATAATTGGGTGAAATACTTCTTCTCACTTACTGTCAAATTGGGGCTTCCTAGACAGCACATCTGCTAGTAGATTTTTCCTCCTGGGAGGTACTTTAATTGGAAATTGAATCTTTTGAAGTACTGAGCCCATCTAACTTGCTTAAGCCCATGTCACACTGGCCAACGGATGCAAAAAGGACACAGCGGACGAGCAAAATGTTCCATCCGTTGTTATCCACTCTTAAAAGGGGCAAAAATTTGCATAACTAGAGCGGATAACACGGACGTGGGGAGGATGCAGGGCAGATGCAAAGTGGATGCAGAACAGAAGTCCAGCGGATAGAAGCGGATGGGAGCAGATTGCGCAACCACAGGGCTTCCGGGGGGCCTCAGCAAAGCGGACGCGGAACGGATACAGCGGTTGCAGAGCGGATGCCGAACGGATGAAGTGGATGCACAGTGGATGCACAATGGATAAAGCAGATGCACAGCAGAAGCCTAGGGGATGCACAGCGGAAGCGGAACGGATGCCGACCGTTAATTGCGCATGCGGGGGGGAAGTATTACGTAAGCCCCCCGGATATAAAGGGAAGCAGCTCGCACATGGCCAGCATTCCGAGGAAAGACCTGCTGCTGGACACTTCGAGTTCCTAGCCTGCCCTGCCAGCCTGCCTTCCAGCGAACCATGGTGCCTGCCTGCCTGCCTGCCTACCTTCCTGCCAGGCTTTCTGCCAGCCTTCCTGCCAGCCTTGGTGCCTGCCAGCCTCCCTGCCAGCCAGCAACCCCACAACCATGGGGAGGAAGCGAAAGCCTCAGCAACCTGCCGCCATCCCTGGCAAGAGGGACAGGGCCAACCTCCCGCCTCCTGCCCCTGACTCTGCTTCTGCTGGGGCTTCTGCTGAAGCTGCTCCTGGCGGTGGTGCTTCTGCTGGTGCTGGGGCTTCTGCTGGTGCTTACTCTGTTGAAGCTGCTCCTGGTCCTGCTGGTCCTGCTCGACCTGCTCGTGCTCCTGGACTTGCTCGTCCTGCTCGTGCTCCTGGTCTTGCTCATCCTGCTCGTCCTGCTTGTGCTCCTGGTCCTGGTCCTGCTCATGCTCCTGGACTTGCTGGCCCTGCTGGTGCTTACTCTACTGCTGCTGATCCTGGTCCTGCTGGTCATGTTGCTGCTGCTGATCCTGCTGCTGCTGCTGCTGCTGATGATGATGATGATTATGATCCTGCTGGTGAGGATGATGATGCTGATTATGATCCTGCTGGTGAGGATGATGATGATGATGATGATGATGATGATGATGATTCTGCTGGTGCTGCTGCTGCTGGTGGTGGTGTGGAGGAGCAGCCCCTACTACCTGGGAGCCCCTCTGATGAGGGCCTATCTGGTCCAGCCAAAGGGAGGAAGAGGTATATGCAACAACGGGAGTGGAGGCAATACTATACTGAGGAGGAACACGAGGATGAGGTGCTGGAGTGGCTGAGAGAGAATGACTATCTGTGGCGGAAGGGACACCGGCTGTACAGGGACACCAAGCAGAAGAAGGCTGCTTGGAGAGAGAGGGCAGAGAGTATGGGTTCCACTTCGGAGGTGCTCCTCGGCTGGTGGAAGCACATGCACACCTGGTACGGGAAGCTGCACCTGAAGAAATCTGGCCAGGCCACTGTGAAGCTGACAGACAGAGAGACCTACATCATGGCCAGGTGCAGCTTCCTGGAGGGTGAGGTCTGCCACTGAGGAGCACCAGCAGCCCCTCTCACGACCCTCTCTCTCCGGCAGCCTGCTGAGAGCCAGTTTTCTTCCGGCCGAGAGTCAGTCCCTGTCTCCAGGCAGGTTTCTGTGGAGCGTGCCATGGCGGAGAACCCGCTGACAGATGTGGTAAGCGTGGTGGAGTGTTTAGAGGACTCCCTGGTGCAGTGGGAGAAAGGAGACATTGAGTCCACCACACTCCTAGCCGCATCCACCCCCCCTTTTTGCTCCCCCTTTTTATAGGCAGTATAGATGTCCCTTTGCATCCTCTAGGCATCCTCTAGGCATCCTCTAGACATCCTTAATATCCGAGATAGGTCCCCTCTGCGAATGTTTTTTCCGCTTTATACGCTTTGTTTCCATGCTGCATCCGTTCTGCATCCATTCTGCATCTGTTCCGCGTCCGTTCCACTTCCTCCCTGCTTCCGGCCGGATGCGAGTTGCGCGGATGCACAGCGGACACCAAGCGGATATAGCGGATGCATAACGGATGCGGAATGGATGCGTAGAGGATGCGTAGCGGATGCAGAACGGACGAACTGGATACATTTTCCGCGCAAAAGTTTTAGGTAGCCCAAAACTTTTGGAGTGGATGAAACGTCAATAAAAGGATGCTGGACGGATAAAGAGGATGAAAAACGGAGGCAGTGAGTACATCGCGTTTTCGAACGGATAGCAAGGTTTTTTGTCCGTTTTACATCCTCTTTGCATCCGTTGGTTCAGTGTGACATGGGCTTTAGGAAAGAGTTTCCTGGGTGTTTTTAGAGCTTCTAGGTTTTTGTGGCCTATCCACACTTCAAATGGAATGTTGCTGCCCTCCACTTTAAGATCGTGGCTCAAGACTCTCTGACTGCAGTTAATGGCTGACCAATAAGCGGGTCAGGAAGGGTTGCTTGGTCAAGCAGGTCTCTTTCCATCCGTTGGATACCTGCACTTCCAAACCATTCAACTGGGGATTTTGGCAGGCCCCTATCTGGCACGCAAAATCCTCCACAACTGCCATTACTCTGATGGTCTCCTTAGGAATCTGTTTGGAGGACTGGCAACTTAACACAACCCCCCCCCCCAAAGTTTGCATTCATGTTCCGGTGCTCCTGGGTCTCATCCTTCTGCCACCTTCCATGAGTCTTTGCTGCTCCCCAATGCTCCAGGTAAATAGCCAGGGCTCACGATCCTGAATAACAACCTCTGTCTGGGATTATGGTGTTTTTTTTTATTTTTTTTTTGAGATCAAGAATAATGTCAGATTTCCAAGTAATGAAATCCATTTAAAAAGAAAAGAGCAAAGTCCATCTTCCATAATAATTTATTTTATTTAGGAAAGCATCAAACTGGGAAAGTCTGCTGTAATTCTGGATCTGACTCAACCCAGAATTACACCACATAATATTGAAAGTTAGAAACAGCCCCCAAAAGACACAATCTCCAATAGAAGTAAATTAACATTGCCTGGTTTCATAAATCTCCACCTCAAGGTCTCAGCATGGTCAGCTCGTGTTCCCACGGGAAGAAAACCACCTAGCCTAAACAACTCCTCCCACCTTAGGAATGTGGCAGGCCCTAAACCCGTCACCCCATAACCAGCAAAGAGAAAGAAAGAAAAGGAATATATACTAAGCCTAAATAAAATGGCTACACATATGTTAATTTCTGGCTTGACAGTTGTAAGTCAAGGACTATATGTAAGCCAATGCCTATGTTACTTATCAGATAACCAGAATCTATTTCTTGGGGGGGGGGGGGGATTCCTTTCTATTTCATTTCCTTCCACTGCTAATTTTTTGTAGAGTTATCACACTGCTCATCTTGTTTAGATTTGTAAGAGGGATTACTTCATTGAATGAAGTTTGTTTGTTTGTGATATTTTTCTTTAACCCAAGCATATATATATTAAGATGTTGCATAGGATAATGAAGGTAATATAAGGGGTGGGATTTTACCAGTTCTCACCAATTCGCTAGAACCAGTTGTTAACATTCTAAGCAGTTCGGAGAACCGATTGTTAGAAGAAACTACTGGCCTAATCCTGTAAGGAAGGCAGGAAAGAAACATTCTGGTGTTGCTTACAGAAACTGCCTCTCCATTAATCCTTATTATATTCTTGGCAGGACTAGACTTCCTGTCTCAGGAACTTCTCTGGAGGTTTTTTCCCTCCTTTGCTGGTACTTTGCTTGTGTGGAGTGACCATTTAAAGTTACAATGGCACTGAAAAAAGTGACTTATGACCATTTTTCACACTTATGACTGTTGCAGCATCCCCACAGTCATGAAAGGCCAGGTGAGAAGATATGTGCCTCGATGTGAGTAATATTAAATTGGCCACGCCAACCAACTAAGCCACACCCACAGAACCAGTTGTTAAAAAATTTGAATCCCACTCCTGATAATCACCACATGACAGGACCTCTGACAGTGTAATATAGTGGAGTAATAGATAGGGACTCTGTGGCTATGAAGAACCACAAATTACCATATTTACATAAAAAAGGAGCAGGCACAATATACCTGAGCTACCTGCATTTAAAATTGTGTATTTATATATATGTTTTACATATATACCCAAGCACAATTTCTATTGTCTTATGAATTATGACATTATTTCCCAGTCACAGAAAATTTGAAATAGCCAGATTTTTCATTGGCATGCTTGTCTTCTAATGCTTTCCTTATTCCTCCTATCATTTATTGTGCTATTATCTATCACTTTCTGAGGGTTTTGTTTTCTACTGCACCTGTTGTGTTTAAATGACCCTTTTTCAAGATCTGTAAAATTGCCCCTTTCCTCTCTCTCTCTGTGACTTGAAACTGGCAGGTTATTCTCCCAAAGTAAATGGCACAGAGCTTGGTAAACATCAAACAACAAGGTCTCAGAGCATTTAAAGTCCCAGAGGGCATGAGTAAACAACTCAAAGATTCCTTCTGCTTCAATTTCTATGGCAACAGCATGAGTTAAGATGAAAGTTGTATTCAGAATGTCATATGCATCTGACAAATGTAAGAAGAAGGAGATTCTTATGGTTATCCAGCACTGCAGGTCAGCGATGGATGCATGATAGACAGTTACACATGATGAATGACAAACTAAAATTAAAACCAGATCCTTGTAAAGTATAATCAACATTATAATAGAAGCATATGGGGTTAATACTTTTGTTGTGCTTGCTTGCAGTTTCTAAATCTGTCAGTCACACTAGTCATATGCTCATTTCCATGTACCCATTAAACAAGCATGACAACATCAGGACCTTCTATTATCCACTATAAGCTCCTTATTGGTGTTGAGGACCACGTTGTTGCCTCCACAGCACGAAAGCAACCAGTCCATCTCATCTCAGTAGGCAGACTCATCCCTCCCAGAGATAAATTCCACCACTGTTGTATCATCTGCAAATTTAGCAGTAGTATCATTAACATGAGTGGGAATGCAGTCATACACATAAAAAGTATAGAGTAAGGGACTCAACACGCAACTCTGTGGTGTACCAGTGTTAAGAATAAGGGATGAAGAGATATGATTACCTAATCTGACCCTCTGTGAGTGGCTAGACAGGAATTCCATAATCCAAAGGCAGACTGAATTAGAAAGTCCAAGGTCCAGAAGATTAGACATTAGTCTATGTGGAAGAATTGTGTTAAATGCAGAACTAAAATCCACAAAAAGAATACTCACATAGCCCTCCCACTGTTCTAGATGAGTCAGAGCAGTGTGAAGAGTGATGGCTGTAGTGTCCTCTGTAGATCTATTTTTTCTGTATGAAAACTGGTGTTTATCAAATGTATGCAGAAGACCAGAAATGATGTGCTGGCAGACCAATTTCTCAAAGCACTTCATGATGATAGGAGTGAGTGCCACTGGTCTGTAATCATTGAGATTATTGATAGGAAACTTCTTTGGAAGTGGAACAATTGTGGGACCCTTCAAGCAAGGTGGAATAGTGGACTGGGATAAAGACCGATTGAAGATCCTGGTAAAGATTCCAGCCAACTGATCAGCACAGTCTTTAAACACTCGGCCAGAGATATTGTCAGGACTGGCAGCCTTTCTACGGTCCACAGCCCTCAGAATACTCCTCAACTCCTGTTCCCCCACAATGATGTGGGGGCTACAATTGGCTGGTAGTTGTGTTTTATCTGTCCATGATGTCTCCACTTCAAAGCAAGCAAAGAAATGATTCAGTTCCACTGTCAGTGAAACATCCCCCTCAGCAGAGATGACATTGGTTGGTTGGTTTGTAATTTGTTGAATCTCTCACCACACCTGCCTCATGTTTGCTCATTGGAGATTAAAGTACAATAGAAGAAAAACTTGGAAAAACCAAATTTATAGGTTAGTCACTGCTGAGAAAATAAACAATCAGAATGCTAGCACTCAAACAAAGTTTTTCTAGAAGTTGAACACTTAGCTGGTAGAAAGTTAGGAAAGACCTTCAAAGTTCTGATTCAGTCCAGATCGATGTCTATGCAAAGGAACAATCCCTGAAAACATGATTTGACATTATTGTTCATCTCAATATCTCGCCCATCAGGCATCTTGATGCTTTTCAAGTAGTAGCCTTCTGGAAGCTAGTGAAAGTTGAGCTGTTCTGGAAGGCTTTTAGGATATGACTATTGCTGACAGTTTGGCTGATATATATGGCATCATTATTTCATAAATATCTTCAAAATCTGATTTGTTGGAGGGATGCTTTCTTTGCACACAAGGATTGTGCACACTTGAAACATTTCAAAAAATGTTCAGGATACCAGCAAGGACAAATACCATAATTTCCTGCCATTAAAATAGTAACTTTTTCAGATCTATAACTGTCTGGTTTGGTTCTGCAACCCAAAAGGACAGACACAGACTTCAGAGGATAATTACTGCAGAAAAAACAATTACTACCCACCTGTCTTCGAATCAAGGACCTGTATACTGTACAAATCAAAAAAAGGGCTGTGGAAATACTTACAGACCCCCTCACATCTTGGATATAAACTGTTTCAACTCCTTCCCTCAAAACGATGCTGTAGAGCACTACACACCGGAACAACTAGAAACAAGAACAGTTTTTTTCCGGAAAGCCATCACTCTGCTAAACAAATAATTCCCTCAACACTGTTCAACTATTTACAAAGTCTGCACTACTATTACTGTTAATCTTCTCATCAGTCCTTATCACCCATCCCCTCCCACTTGTGACTGTAGAACTGTAACTTTGTGGCTTATATCCTTACGATTTATACTGACTGTTTCCTAGTATGATTTGATTGCTGATTACCTTATGACTATCATTAAGTGTTGTACATTATAATTCTTGATTCTTAATGAATGTATCTTTTCTTTTATGTGTACTGAGAGTATTTACACCAAGACAAATTCCTTGTGTGTCCACTCACACTTGGCCAATACAGTATTCTATCTGTCTGTCTGTCTGTCTGTCTGTCTGTCTGTCTGTCTGTCTGTCTATCTATCTATCTATCTATCTATCTATCTATTTATCTATCTATCATCTATCATCTATCTATCTATCATCTATCTTTGTATCAGTCTGAATAAAGATGCTACTGTTTAAATTCTTTCAGTTGTTAATACTACTTTAAGTGGTCACATTTTTTTTCTTTAAACTCATACGAAAAAAGTGGGAAAGCTTTCAAGAATAGTTCATGCTATGCTTAGCCCTGAACAAGATTCAGAGAATTTTCCCTGAGTCTATCCCTAAATGTTAAATCTGAGTATTAACATGGTTTATGTGTGCTTGTATATCCATATAATTTAATTCTATACTAGTTTATCCATCCATCTAATTAATTGTTATCTTATAATAACTCTGTACTTGAAATCATTTCAGGAAATTTAATAATGCTCAAATTACTTTGATTCCCAAGCTAAAGCAAATCATTAGTCAATATTTCCAAATCAAGCTTTGTTTGCTCCAGTACTAAATTTTGAGATTCACTTGAAGTTGATTTAATGTAAGTTAATGTAAATGGGACTTTAGATTTATCAAAATAAGCAAATAATTGTATAAGACCAAGAGCTTCTAATCACACCAAGGAGTTTAATAGATTTTTCTGATCGTTTTTTATCTCATAGCAAACAATCATGGGTCATCAAACTGTAAACCAGAAGCTAATGAATTTTCAACAACATGCTTTAGCCCTTGCAGATTTTTAATTTGCTTTTAATTTGTATTGATCTTCTGTTTTGGTCTCACTGGTGTCAGCAGATTTGAAATTAGTCTGAAGTGAATGGAAGTCTATGAAATAGTTGGAAAATGAAAAAAACAAACATGTTTCCATGTCTCAGACTTTTCAGGTACTCCAGAGATGAAAATTGACCAGAAAAGCCAATTCTACTTTATTGTAAAGCTACATTATTACAATCACATAAGTTTAAAAGTACAACTCTCCAGCTTCCTCCTTTACAGTATAAGATTCCTTCTGAAACTCTTGCCCTGTATTCAGATGCAGGATATGATGACGTGTCTTACAACAACATATCTTCACCCATTTGCCAAGGTCTTATCCGCTTACCATTACACTATATGAAACCTTTTTGAAAAATGAGAAGATTCTGAAATGAATTATTCCAGGAGATCACCTTAAACCTATGGATGTAGAAAGGTTTACTATGACATGCATTTTAGAAATTACGCTGTACACAATTTAAGGTACCATATTACAGCATATCAGTGACTGATGTGCTTGTATTTAATCCTCAAAGAACTGATCATGGAAAATGTCTTCGGGTTTTTTCCTCCCTCTTTTTCCTTTGCTTCAATCTTGTCCAATCCATGGACACTGCCTAGAAAAATCCCTGTGTGGTTTTTTTTTTTTTTTTTTTTTTTTTTGGGGGGGGAGCTTTTTCAGAAGTGATTTGCCATTGCTTCCTTCATAGGATTAAGAAAAAAATGAGTGGCCCAAGGTTAGTCAGTAATCTTTCTATCTAAGGTGAGTTTAGAACTCATGCTGTTCTGGTTTCTAGTCATATCCCTTTACGATTACAACAAACTGTAACAACACTTTAACAACAAAGTGTTGTTAAATAGCAATAGCATTTATATACTGCTTCACAGTACTTTCAAGCTCCCTCTAATCAGTTTATAGAGTCAG
Source organism: Laticauda colubrina (assembly GCA_015471245.1). NCBI lineage: Eukaryota > Metazoa > Chordata > Lepidosauria > Squamata > Elapidae > Laticauda > Laticauda colubrina. The sequence continues at coordinate 6,595,543 of BLBF01000062.1, read as the reverse complement.
CATATTGCCCCTAAAAATCTGGGTTCTCAACCTCAGAAGGATGGAAGGCTGAGGCAACCTTGAGCTGGTGAGACTCAAACTATTGAACTGCTGGCAATCATCAATCAGCAGAAGCAGCCTGCAATTGTGATGACCCAGAGTATATCAGAAATATACCAAAATCCAAAACATAACTAAAAGTCCTTTAATGCCTTCAACATGACTTCACTGTTTCATTGTTCACAGTGGAGGAGTAAACTATTTTCAAAATAATATTTCAAATGCATGAAACACAGTTCACATTCAAAGAGCCGATAATGAAGCAAAAACCAAAAACAAACCACACTGAATAAAGTTCCTCAACAGACCAGGATAGATAATTGCCAACTTCAGGAAATAACCAGGGACAGTCCAAGATAACCAGTCGACCAAGATAAACCTTCTTTAGAAATAAAACACTAATTTGTCTCCAGCATCTGTTAGCATGCAGGTCCAACCTTTTATGCAGATCTCACACCTGCAACCCATGAAGAAGATCATGGCCCTCCCCTTCTGAGTAGACCACGTTTTACCCTCTCTTCCCTGTGTGCCCTAGGATGGCTAGGGGATGGGCCTGGTTCCTCCTCTGACTGCTCAGCCAGATTCTGCCCTTCCCCAGCCTCCACCACCACCTCTGGAGCCACTCCCACTCCCTGTTGGCTATTCCTCCTCTTCCTCAGAGTCAGTCTCCACCAGGGGCATGACAGCAGTATTGCATTCTAACCACTGTGCCCCCCATGGCTTATATAGAATTAGTCCAGGCAATTTGTCATTCTATTGATTTGAAAATAATATTCTACTTCAAATACAATCAAAGAGGTAAATAAAATAAAATTTCAGATATTCTGTGAAATGTAGAAACTTAATAGCATATATAAGTTTTTCCCATTTTGAGTCTTCACCTTGGGATAGAAGAAGGACTTTTTACAATTATCTGTTCCTTGATACTTTCAGGCATCCCCTATACATAAAACAAAAGAATACATTACTGCAGCATTAATAATTTACTTTGGAGAAATAAGGTAGATTTCTCAATCAATTACCACAAGTTTAATTTAACCTATTTTTATATCGCATAATTTGTTAATGACAGTCTAGTTTCTCCCTCCATTCTCTAGTTTTGTTACTAAATATGCAGAAATGCTAAGTTTTTTTTCCCACATTCCACATTTTGAATTGAAAATAAATACAGGAATTTCTCTTAGCATTCACTGCAAATACAAACTTTCATTCCCCACCGACTCCACTTTCTGGCTTCTTTAATTATCTTAACACATAATTCCACAGCAAGGGGATGCAGAACTGTTGTTGTCAGAAAAGAGTGTTTAGCATTGTATTCTACCACATGATTCTTGTAGATAGCTTAGCTTCCTACATAAACCATTTAAAAAATGGTTCTCTCTCACTTTCTACTGAATGTATACATTTACTGCTATTAAAGTGCCAGGAAATGACATTCTATGCTGAGGAAGTTATTCTCCCTCAACGGCTTCTGTTCCATATTAACATACTTCAAATAGTCTGTTCCTGTTGGTTAACAAACACTGAAAGCTGATTGGTGCTCTACTCGACGCTGATTGGCCAATAATAGCTAGCCTATGATTGGCCAGCTCAGCGGCGGGAGAATCAAGGAGCCGTCATTGGCCATAAAGCCATGAGCAGCCTATCTATAAAAAGGGCTGCCACGGCTCCTGGCTCAGGCGGATTTTCAGAACTAAATAAAAGAGCTGAAGTTATGCTGGTCTCCGGTCTCATTCTTCGCAAACACTACAGCTTCCTTTGTGAATTTTCTCAATAAGTCAAGATGAAGCTTTTCTTTCCATGTGATTGTGTACATCCCTTTAAAATGAATGGAAGTTGCATGCAGCCCTTGGAGACTGAAATGCTTTATTAATCCAAAGAAGATATACAGCAAGGGGACAGAAAAGGGCAGCCCTTCTCTCAATTTGCTCCATTTCATTCAGCAAATTCACTTATTTTCTCATCTCCTCTTTCTGTTCCATAAAATAACCAATATTCTACTCTCTGTGCTTTCTGTCCTTATTACACAGTAGCTTTATTGGAGTAGGATGACATGGTTTACAGACATTTCTACCACAGAAAAACAGGATGGGTTTTACATTCAGAACAGGAATTTGATTCTTTCTTGTATTGATAGTGCTGAGAATATAAATGCAACATTAAACATTGCTGTTTAAAAACACATTGTTAATTATACAATGAATTGCAAGTGAGTTACAGTACGAGTTCCTTCATTTTTTTAACAGTAGAAGTAATTATCTCAAACTCACCTACTTAAAATGGAATTATTTCCAAGTTTGTATTTTATTTTATTTGAGGGATACTGTTCAAGATCATCTGGAAGCCTCAAATGTCCAGAATGCAGCACTACAGGCAATGAAGGACATGCCACTTTGTTCTCTGGAGCTGGTCGCTACCTATAAAGTCCTTCAAGGCATAAAGCTCAGTTACTTGAGGGACCACAGAGTATCCATCCAGTCAATTTGATCTGACAGGCCTGGTTACTATCAAACTGTCACAGGGTCTTTTTAAAACTGTATTCAAATAGACATCATCCTCATCCTTATGCTTGTTAATGTTCTCAGAGAAGGCTAGAAGTTTGTTTAAGTAGGAATTATCTTTGCTATGGTCATTTTTTCCCCAAATATTTATGGTCATTTTAAAAAATTATTTAATAATCATTTCTACTCATTTTCCTGGAACAGAAATTGAATTAATTTTTCCCAGATCTACCCTGGGTCCTTTTTTGACAAACTTTGACTGTTTTCTAAAGCACTGGCTGTGAGTTTAACTTAAGGGACAAATTATGTATTTTTACTAAGTTATGACCAATTTAATATCCAAGTTCTTATTGTGTCAAAATGTGGTGAAGTGTCCTAGGATACTACCTTTGTTACCAAATCTGAATATTTGAATTAAGTTGCATTTGATTTGCATATCTCTAAAATTTACTGATAGCCTTATGATATATATTTTTTTATTTTCTCAAGGTTGCACATTCCTTTTAACTATCCCTTCTTATCTCTTGCACTCTGTAGTTCATTAGCATTGCAATGTTTGAAGAGCCTCTCTTCCTGATACACCTGGATGTATACACAAGGACAGCTGTTTATCTTTTCTTGACCTTCTTTTCCCTTACTCTCAAGCTATAGCTTACTTACACACTTCACATTATTTTCCATTTAACCTAACACATTTGCTTCCTTTTCTATTTCAGTGTTGGAAAAGAGTAGATGTGCTACACAGCAAGAATTTCATTCAGTATGTTGATTTCCCAAAAGGCCTTTAGATGGTCAACCAAAATGCTGTTTGGAAAAAGAACAAGATGAATGTGAATGCAGCTGTGCTCATCTATATTAAACAATCAAAGAAAGGGAGAGAAGATGACAACATTTGATGGAAAAAAGTGATACTACTAGTTCGTGGTGGGACACATAAATGCTTCTGAAAGTTTATTTTTCATTGTTAAATATAAAGTGTGTGTGTGTGTTATTATATATATTGTGCATGGATGTGCATGCATTTGAAGGACTCTGTATCAATGAGCCTTCCATAGTAGCAGCCTGCATTGCCAAGTGTCAAGCAGTGGCCAGACACCAGACTATTATTTCTTTGATAATCCAGAGGCAGTAAACACATCGGAGAGTAAGAAGATTTTAAGCTTTACAATTGATTTTGGCAGACAGATTTAAACAAATACAAAATTATAACACACCAAGCAAGATGATAACAAAGCTCCATTCAGCTGTTGGGAGCCCCATAGAATAGCAGAGGGGCCTCAAAATATCCAAGTCACACAACAGGCCTGTCTCAAAGCTCAAAGGACAATATAATGATTTGATCATATCTTGGTGTAAAAATTTCATGAGTTTTATTATAATGGATTGCAGGGCTAATCTTGATTAGCTGGTGCATCATGGAAACTGAAAGAATCCTGGGATGTGAATAAGAGTCTGGGAATTACCCTGATAAACCAGTGCCAACCTAAATAATCTTGAGATTTTTCTGAACCTGTGTGAAGCTTCCTCCCTTTTCTTATCAAGCAAGATTAAGATCATAGCACAGAATGAACTCTAAGCTTTTAGAATCTTCTTAATATGAAGGATAAATCAACATACGTAACTACACTCCTCAAAACACAAGTATATTCTGCAGTACTCCTACACAGCCCTATGCAGTTAAAAATCACAACAGCAGAAATTCTTTTTTAGAATACAGACATTATTATAAGCTATATTTTAAATATAGAAGGTGGAAGTGTTAAGTAAACTTCAGTGGTTTTAAAAGCTAGACAGAATTAGGTTTGGTTATTGTTTATATGGAGAAAAATAGAAAATCTCAGAGTTTTAGGCAAAATGGAGAAACTGAAAATATCCCAGAAATGGAAAATAGTAAGCTATTTCTATTTAGTCCATGTAGCCATCAAGAGTCATTCTGTAGTCAAGATCAAATTTATTTTTTGAAACAAGTATTGACTGTTTCTTGTACCCCTTTCCACAATATTTCTCAATTGCCTTCTGTCAGTTAATTAGTTCATTGCAAATGCATCCTGGGCTATTTTCTCCATGTCATCCTCTTTTTATTATGAAATGTTACTTTATTTGATGGTATGAGAATTTAGAGTCACAAATATATATCGCCAACAAAATTAATATAAGTTGAATTCTGTCATTGCTATCAGTCAGTTACATTTTATGTTTGACACAGATTCAGTAAACTATTATGTTGGATATTATTTTTTGTTATTATTAATTAAATTATGGGTGTGCTGTCCCAGCCAGTCTATGGGAATTGGACAGTTACTTAGGAATTATGAGCTGTCCCTTTAAGGGAATGCATCATGGTAAATGTAGTTAGGTATCCTGGGAAAAGTAATTCATGTCACATGGCCACATCTGTAATCCTGATTGGTCACTAAATGGACCCTCAAGGGGTTGGGGGAGGTTTCCCTCCATTCTTGCCTGGACTCATGAACTGATAGCAGTTTTCTTTCTATCGCTATGAGATGGGTTAGGAAATAACAATCTTTTACCTGCAAGGCTGATATACAAAGGATTGGTCTTTATAGAAAACTTCATCACAAATGTGAGTTATGAAGATACCTGATGTTCCAATAAATGTGCTTTGTTATGGGTGTTTTGTGGAATTTATATATCTGCATCTGCACAGCTACAAATCTATCTCTGTGCATGAGACTGGACAATGGGAAAAGTCCAATTTCCCACTGTTTGGAAATATTTTCCTTTCTTTCTGCCCAGATGAATTGTCACTAAGCTTATTTGAAAGTTATGTGTATGTTTTGTTCAATCTGCCCAAGTAAGATGAAAATGTGTATTGTCCTGATAACCTCTCTGAAATGACTTTATTGGCTGGTACATCCTAGCTGAAAGAACTTATTAATCACCAGTTGAAAGGAAGAAATTTTATCAACACAAGCATCTAGAATTTCTTATCAGTCCTGTCCTGTGAATGGGATAACAATCTTGGGTCCTAGTAAATTAATTAGAAACAGTGATATGTAATTAGAAAATAAATAAACAGGAAACCATAGGACAACTTTATTGATGAGACAGCTGAAAAATTATTGGAAACAACCCCTACTTCCCTTTTGTTGACTGCTGCTTGAAGAATAAAAACTAACTGGTGTTTATCTGACTTGTGATAAATCTGAATGTGATGCAACAATAACTTAAAATTTAAGAAAAGCAATGGAATTTCTAAAAATAGAAAAGAATCAAAACAAACTAGATAAATTTTATTTTTAGCTCATCTCTGACAAGATCTTGACTCTGCTCAATAGCACTTTAGGTTTGTCACAACAATCATGATTAGCTTGGTTCAGAACCTGATAAATACTCAGATAAATTGGATATAACTATTGTTCTTTGTTTTATTTTAGAAAAATGCTCAAAATCTACAAGACCAATTAGCTTCTCCATATTTTATGTAGTAAGATTATCTCTTGTTTTATCGAAAGTGTGTCTTGGAAAAATTATTTGATTATCAGATAAATGGCAAATAAAGAACCAATTTGGTCTAGCAGTAAAGGCATCAGGATAGAATGCAGGAGACTACGAGTTTTAGTCCTGCCTGAGTTCAAGTTATCTTGTGGGGTTGTTGTAGGGAAAATAAGAAAAAGAAGTATATTAAATATGTTCATAGCCTTGAGACATTTAAAAAAATAAATAAAGGCAAGATACAAACAAACAAACAAACAAACAATAAATAAATAAATAAATAAATGGATAAATAAATAGTGATTTAAGAATATGGGGACAATGCATGAATGATTTATCTTTCTTTTCTCTGTAAAATCCAGGGTCTTCAAATCTGCTTCCAAATGTTCCATTACTTCCAAAATAGATTTGAGAACATGTACACTCAGAAAGGGAGTGTTCTTCTAAGAGATATCATTCATCAACTAGTAAACAAACTAGATGCAATCTAAAGCTAGCAATCTTATATAGTCCAACCTCAATGAATTTTTAATACATAAATCAGAGCAACATCTCTCTTTAAATTGTTATTATGGTAAGCTATTTTCCTTAAGCAATGATGTAAGTGTACTATTACTACATTATTCTATTGGAAACAATTCATATTGGATTTGGTCTTGAGCCTTTCCAAAAGTCTCTTTCTTGTCAATGACCCTGTCACAGCTGTTCGGATATCTGAAGACTCCCTTTGGTCATGTTTTCTGTAGTCTAAACGAGCAAGATCTTTTAAACATTTCTCACAGGTCTTGGTTTCCAGTTCCATCTTGATAACCTTCTTGTGAACTTGTTTCAATATGCTACTGTCCTTTTTGAACTGAACTGTGGTAAACTGAAGAAAGTTCATGACAGAGTTTCTTTCTTGAATTGTTTTAACTGTTTGAAAATAGTTATTCAGTGGAAATTATTTTTCATAGGAAACTGAATGTCAAAGAATGTGAATGTCCATCATTCACATGACAAATTTTGACTCTGAAACAAAGTCAAAATTGACTTTGAAAATTGCATGTGATTTAAAAAAAAAAAAAAACTAATAAGCAACCATTAACAAGCAAGTAGATTTATGTTTTCGATCAAATATAGTATTTCCAACCAACTCTTTAAACAATTTGCATTACTACAAAAAGAACTTGGAATGCCTTAAATTGCAAATAAAAGTATATTCAGTTAAAGCTTCTTTAGTTCACAATTTCATCTCGAGGAATTAATGGTATATCAGTTTTTTTAAGTACTCTGAAATAAAATATCTAGTATTAATTAAATTGTCTGGGATATCTAATATTAATAAAGCACTGGATAAGGAACTTTAAAAATGTTATGCTTATGTTAAGATTAGACTAATTTAACAAAATATCTTTTGACATTTACTGGAGACCAGAGGTGGCATTCAGTAGGTTCTGACCAGTTCTGGAGAACCGGTAGTGGAAATTTTGAGTAGTTTGTAGAACCAGCAAATACCACCTCTGACTAGCCCTGCCCCCATCTGTTGTCTGCCTCCTGAGTCCCAACTGATCGGATGGGTCTCCTTTTGTTGCCCTGCACAGGAGAATAGAGCTAGAAAGCAGGTTAGTGATGTGGGGAGGGAATGGGATTTTACAGTACACTTCCTCTGCCACACCCACCAAGCCACGCCCAGTACCAAAACCAGAACTGAACCAGTAGCAAAAAAATTGAATCCCACCAGAGACCATGGTGAATACTTAAGCGGGTGTGTTTAAAAAGAAAAAAAAATGGTCCGGGGAACATTTATTTATAAGATAGTACTTGCAAAATATCTGCAGGAGACAAAATCTACAAGATGACAGTACACTGTCACAGAATATAGAACAATAGAGCTAGAAGGAACCTTATGGGTCTTCTAGTTCAACCTTCTGCAGGATGCCCTATGCCATTTTAAAAAAAAAAATGGTTGTTCAATCTCTTTTTAAACATTTCCAGTGTTGAAGCATTCACAACTTCTGGAGACAAATTGTTCAATTGATTAATTGTTCTAATGATCAGGAAATTTCTCCTTAGTTCTAGATTGCTTCTGTTCTTAGTTTCCATCCACTGTGTCTTGTCTGACTTTAGATGCCTTGAAGAATAGGTTGACATCCTCTTCTTTGTGTCGCATCTTAGATATGTAACAGATTTAACAGATAATCAGAATTGGAAGGGACTTTGTAGGTCATTTAATCCAACCCCCCAACCCAAGCGGGAGACCCTACATCATTTCTGACAAATGGCAGTCCAATCTCTTCTTGAAAGTCTCAAGGGATGGCACTGTCACAAATTCTGAGGGAAAGCTGTTCCATTTGGTTGATTGTTCTCACTGTCAGAAGGTTTCTCTTTATTTCCAGGTAAAATCTCTCCTTGTTCAGTTTCCATCCATTATTCCTTGTCTGGCCTACAGGTGCTTTAGAAAATAGTTTGACCCCTTCCTCCCTGTGGCAGCTCATCAAATATTGGAAGACCTCTGTCATGTCTCCATTGGTCCTTCTCTTTACTAGACTAGCCATGCCCAGTTCCTGCAACCGTTCGTTGTATGTTTTAGCCTCCAGTCCCCTAATCATCCTAGTTGCTCTTCACTGTACTTTTTCTAGAGTCTCAACATCTTTTTTATAGTGTGGTGAACAAAACTGGATGCAGTACTCTAGGTGTGGTCTTACTCAGGCTTTATAGAGTGGTATTAGTACCTCACTTGATCTTGACTGTATCCACCTGTTAATACAATTCAGGATTGCATTCGCTTTTTTGACTGCTGCTGCACACTGCTGTCTCATATTTAGCTGGTTGTCCACTAAGACTCCAAGATCCTTCTCACAGTTACTGCTATTGAGCCTGGTTTCACCCAGTCTATATGTGTACTTTTTGTTTTTCTTGCCTAAGTGTAGACTTTACTCTTCTCTACACTGAATTTCATTTTGTTAAATACAGCGCAGTGTTCTAGTGTATCAAGATCCATCTGGATCTTGAGCCTATCTTCTTGGGTGTTAGCTATTCCTGCCAGCTTAGTATCATCTGCAAATTTGGTAAGTTCCCCTTCTATTCCCTCCCCTAGACTTAGACCCATTAAAGACTATTTGTTGAGTACGGTTTGACAGCCAGTTGAGAGTCCATCTAGTGGTGGTGCTATCTATTCCACTTTTTTCTAGCTTACTAAGAAGTAGGTTGGGGTCTACTTTGTCGAATGCTTTACTGAAATCTAAATATGTTATGTCCACAGTATTTTGCTGGTCTACTATATTGGACTACTATATTGGACTACTATATTGGACTACTGTTATCATGTCACCACTAGTCGTTCTTTTCATTAAACTAGACATACCCAATTCCAAAAACATCCTCACATATTTTAGCCTTCAGTCCCCTAATCATCTTTGTTGCTCTTCCCTTCTCTCTTCCTAGAATCTTAACATTTTTTTTGACATTGTGACAATCAAAACTGAATGTAATAGTCCAAGTGTGGTCTTATGAAGGCATTATAAATCCTGGTATCAGCAGAACTGAAGCACCACCATGTAAAACATGTGTGCAATGTTTTATGAATGGAGTGTGTTACAGAGGGGCTCTCATCTAGTTTTATTTGCCTTCCTAAAGATTTCTTTGCTTTCCAAAACTGAACATACCACAATATAGCAAATATGTACATAATGCTTTATTGCAGCATTCCCTAATAATAGACTATGGCTCTCCATTCTTCTAGGGTTTGCAAAGTGATGTTGACATGTAAATATACTGTAATATTATCTGTAATATTAAGTTCAAGCAAGTTGTGTAAAGTGGCAAACAGCCTTCATCCCCTTCCAAAAGTTCTTACACTAGTTGTTATGAGGTGCTGCTTCAATGTAGTTGATCCTATTGTAGCTGTTTCTGAGATCCAAAGCCACTTTTATTGTTTTTGTGTAATATCTATATCTGTATTGAGATATAGAACTAAGGAGAAATTTCCTGACAGAATAATTAATCAATGGAACAACTTGCCTCCTGAGGATACGAATGCTCCAACATTGGAAGTTTTTCAGAAGAGATTGGATAACCATTTGTCTGAAGTGGTCTAAGACTTCCAAGGTCCCTTCCAACTCTGTTATTCTATTCTATATTATTATTAATTTAATAAAGCTTAACCATGTTAATGTACTTTTGTATGATGTGAAAAAAACCTAGAATTTATTACAATGTAAAGAATTTATTCATATGAAAAACAGGAAAAAAATCTTCAGTGTTGAAAAGACAATTTACAATTGCAGACATACAACTCGTAAATTACTAATATATTTTTGATTTCTGTTTATAAAGATAATTAGGGAACTGGAGGCAAAAAAAAAAAAGATAGGTTGTTGAAATTGGGATGCCTAGTTTAATGAAAAGAAGAACTAGTGGTGTCATGATAGCAGTGTTCCAATATCTCAGGGGCTGCCACAAAGAAGAGGGGGTCAAACTATTCTCCAAAGAACCTGAATGCAGGACAAGAAGCAATGAATGGAAACTAATCAAGGAGAGAAGCAACCTAGAATTAAGGAAGTTACATTAGAACAATTAATCAGTGGAACAACTTGCCTCTAGAAGTTGTAAATGCTCCAACACTGGAAGTTTTAAGAAGAGATTGGATAACTATTTGTCTGATGTGGTATAGGGTTTCCTGCCTAAGCAGGGAGTTGGACTAGAAGACCTCCAAAGTCCCTTCCAACTCTGCTATTCTATTCTATTCTATTCTATTCTATTCTATTCTATTCTATTCTATTCTATTCTATTCTATTCTTCATTGGATTTTATCAATGTATGAAGACTTAGCAATATTATTTTTGGTGATCAGGGGTTAATGCATGGTTAAAATTAGGCAAAAAAATCTTATAGTAACATTTTTTTAAAAAAATAATTCCTGTTTCTCTTTGCGTATTATTTCTTAAATTTATGTTATTTATTTTGTTTATATTTTTCCTTTGTTATGAAAAATTAAACCAATAAAAAGGATTTATGGATTCCCACTTATTGTTCTATTGTCTTAAAATATGATTCTACCTATAATGGGTCCTCAGGACACTTTTTAAACAGCATAGTACATATGTAATGGAATATGAAGTACTATTAAATAAATGGTGATTCTTCATAATAAAATATTGTTTCAGTTCATAAAAAAATATTTTTAAATTACACATATACACACAATTATGTAAATTAAATATTTGGTAGAAAAACCTTCAGAGATTTCCCCCAAAAACCTAGATTGTCAAGATGAAGTTTGACTATTATGGCAACTGGAAATCTATGGAGATTCTCAGTCATCCAGTCATGGTGCTTTTTGAAAGATACTTTTTCAAGAGGCAACTGGACTTTCTTGTTTTTCTTTGAAGACATTTCGCTTCTCATGCAAGAAGCTTCTTCAATTAAAAGTAGGGGAGTATGATTGAACCTGAAGAAAAAAAAAATACAGACTAAAAGAATCACCTATGCTTTAGCTTGAGATGCAGATAACACAGACACATCCCCAAAAGCCTGTGCCTTGAACTCCAGAAGCTTCTTGGTTGAAGCTTCTTGGAAAGTCCAGTTGCCTCTTGAAAAAACACCTATGGTACCTGAATAATAGATACTTTTACATAGGCACTAAAATAAGAACTGAAATCATCCAGTAGAACTAGTTCAGAAGAAGGCCAAACCAAATGTTCCTTTTCACAGATTTAGCAAGGTTTATAGGGGTTTGGTCTTTTTTTCTTATTGAAAGTGTAAACTTTGGTCATCTGAATATGGAGAATGTTTTAGGTCCTAACTTAATAGGGATCAATCTATTTTGAACTGTAAGCTACCCAGTCATTGACTGAGAAGGATAGTCATGGAAATTGAGCAAACAAACAAACATACATATTAGTTGAGCTCATTTGGATCAACTTACAATTTGCATAAGAAAAAAGTTGTCCTGAGTTCTTTCAACAATTTATTCTGTTCTAGTAAAAGAGAACACTGCTTACATTTTGCCCAGTGGTTCATGAATTATGAAGTCTGCTGCTCATTTATATTTTTATTCTTGCCAGGAACCAAGAACTCTTCTTTTCCTTGTAATGTTATTTCAATTTATTATGAAGACAAAAGACTCAGCTGTTTCTTTCCTGCACATCATTGTGCTGAAATGATGTATAATCCCTTCTTCTAATGTTTGCCCAGATTATCCCTTGATAGGATTTAAAGGAATTTATGAAGATTTGTTTAAGATTTATGTGAGTAGATGCATGCCTGTATGTTATTATGATTGTTCATCCCTACCTTGCATGTGAAAGATTGTGGGGAGGCTGGGAAACAAATGGAAGAGAAAATAGACATAAGCAATAAAGAGACAAAGGATGAATCGATAGTTGATAGCTCATCTCAAAAACAGCACCATAACCCAGGTGGCAAACAATCTGGAGAAAAGCATTTTAAATCACAGAGACTATACTTCATTCTGTGCAAAAATGGGGAGAACATTCCTGTTATAATGTCCAAAAATTGTATTTATCCTGACTAGCATTAAGGATATCTGATGGAAGTCTGCATAATTCTTGCTTTTTTAAATCTTACCTTGCCAAGGATTTTATACTTGTTTTGCTATAGCACAAAAAGAAACTTGGAAGCTTTGTTTCAGAATGGGACAAATAAAACTCAGGGGAAATTCCTAACTATGGACCTTGTTATTAACAACAGGAAATATGCTAGATATTCTCAGGCTCTAGCTAGGAAAGTCTACTTTACTGCAATTCTCTGAGGCTAAGTGAAACATGGAAAAAGGCAGCTATGTGGATTTCTATCATTATCAAGTCTCCTTAGAATCCAAAATTATCAAAGAAGCATTAAATAAGAAGATGCTTGGGTTTTTATCTTTCTGTCCTAGGAGCTGTGGTGGTGCAGTGATTAGAATGCAACATTGCAGGCTAACTCTGCCCACTGCCACTAGTTTGATCCTTCCAAGGTCAGTAAAATGAGGACCCAGGCTTTGGGTGGCAATACACTGACATTTGTTAACCAATCAGAAAGTGCTGTAAAACATTAAGGAATGGTACATAAGTGTAAGTGCTATTGCTATCCCTTCCTTCCTTCCATGTATGAATGCCAAATAATTCTGAGTTTCTATTAAAAAATTAGCTGACTGATAGCAATCTTTATAAATTGATTTAGATAATTGAAGAGGTAATAAGGAAAGAAATAACAGATTATTCAAATTTCTTTTCTGGTTTCCTATCTTTTTTAAACAAAATATTTTCCCCAACAAAATAAAGTCTACAAAGATGTAAATGCAGAATTACCTACAATTTGTCAGAAGCTTTGCAACCTGCTATCTGCAGAAATCAAAGCATTCTTAAAACTATTCAACAAATTGGTGAAACTTCATCAAGATATGCTGGCTTCGATAATGCATAAGATGTTTGCAGGTTTGATATCTACAATCTTTGTATCAGGCTTTTTTCTCTCATAAGACATTGAACTGGAGTTAGAATGTGTTTAAGAATCAGTTAAAGCCACATCCATATCCATAACTTTCATTTAAGTTAGTAATAATGATATATTTTGAGTTTTATTGCTAGACATATGCATCAGTACATCTTTGTTCTGAAGTAATGTGTAGATTATTAGACTTTTAAGGTTAGAAAAATCACTTCAGAAACAATTGTTCTTTAAGGAATATTTTTAGCCTTTTGTCATTTTCTTTGGCTGTTGATGTTCCACAAAATTAATTATTGGAGAAATTATGAGAGTTAAGAGCTAGGTGGCTAACACCTATTTTCCATTTCCTATCACATCTGTAGACAATCAGATATGCCCTGATAGTTATTGATAGATCACAGACATTCTTAATAAGAATGTGACTTGAAATCTACTTTATTTCCAAATGGTATTTGGGAATTCTGAGACAAACTTGAAATTTACTCACCTCTAGTAAACAGCTACTTAGTGAAAGTGGTTATAGTTGGTTTAATTCAATTTGGTGTTATCAGAAAGTGGGAACTTAGTCCATATGATATAACTTAAGTGTTATAACACACAGGTTTAAGAACTGTCAATGCTCTCTGCTAGATGTTGCAAGACCATTTGGACTAGAGATGACAGAAATTTTAGTAAAACATATGTAGAAGATGCTAAAATTGGGGAAGTTAGAAGTTGCAAGATGTTCAGGTTTTCCTCAGTATGCAGATCTTGAGGTTCTCCAAGCATGCTAATTTATCCATTTGTTTCCAGCAGCTGTATTTTGGCTTGAGCCTTGCTGGATTTTTCCACCAAAGTAAAAAAAAGAGGAAATCATTGATGTATCTTTTGTGAATTAATGTAAATTAATAGCGATCAATGATAATTAAGGTAGTCATTGATTGAAAAACAAAAAAAGAACTTATTTTCTATCCAAGTTTTCCAAATTGTATCCTACACTTTCAATTATTGTCATTCAAAGAAAATAGAATTGGGAAAGGGCAAAAATTCCCAGCTGTCCCATGTTTTGATTTTCCCACAGTATATCACAGGCAACTCACTATCTTTTCTTCACAATATGCATCACAATCTCTGTCCTATGGCTATATGTATGCCCTTCAAATGCCATCACCCCATTAAATTGCTGCTTAATTCAAGGTCTCCAACCCTTGATCCATGGATTGGCACATCCACAGAATGCCAATAGAAAGTGAAACTATGTCCCTTCTGGTCCATGGAAAAACCTCTCTCCACAGAATCATCCCTGGTGCCCAAAAGGTTGGCAGCCAGTGTAATTAACAAATTTCAAACCAACATATGACTTAAAGCCCATGTCACACAGCACCAACGAATGGAAAGAGGATGTAAAACGGAGAGAAACACTTGCCATTCGTTGGTTAACACGATGCATCCGTTCTGTACTCACTGCGTCCGTTTTTCATACTCTCTATCCGTCCAGCATCCATCTACTGAGATTTCATCCGTTCAAAAAGTTTTGAGCAGCACAAAACTTTTTGAGCGGATAAAGTATCCAACACATCTGTTATACCTCCGCTACGCATACAGGGAACATCCGTTATACATCTGTTGTCATCCATTATGCATCCGCTATATCCACTAGGCATCCGCTGTGCATCCGCGCAACTCACATCCGCTCGAGCAGAAAATGGACACAGGGAGGAAGCGAAACGGGCATGGAACGGACACGCAGCGTGAGTAGCACGGACATAGAAAGGATGAAAACGATGCAGCTCTCATATAAAGCATTAAAATGGAAAAAACGTTCGTATAGGGGACATATGTCGGATATTTAGGATGTCTGCAGCATGTCTAGAGGATGCAGAAGGACACCTAGCGGAAAAACGATATTTCCTATAAAAAGGGGGAGAAATCACCTGGATCTCATTTTCAGTCCAGCAGCCCTGCTGTGCAGACCTCTTCAGCCTTCATCTTGCTCTTGCTCTTCCACAGCATCCAGTCATCTCCACCATGGATCATCGCACACTCCTTTTGTTAGCCGCCATCATTCTACAACAGTGTGAAGCCCTCTACAGGCTCTCTCACCTGTTCAACGCAAGGAAAATGAGGCATCCAAGAAGTGTGTGGGTCCGAAGATGGATTGCGAGAAGAGCCGAGTATGGACTGTATAACAAGCTGATGGTGGAGCTGAAGAACGAAGACCCTTGTGAATTCCAGAACTTCATGAGGATGCCTCCAGCCATGTTTGATGAAGTTGTGGAGCGGCTGAGACCCAGGTTGACCAAGGCAAACACCAACTTCCGGCCCAGCCTGGACCCTGGGCTGAAAGTGGCACTGACTCTATGCCACCTGGCCTCCGGGACCACATACAAGAACATGCAGTACATCTGGAGGGTGCCACACAACACCATCAGCATTGTGGTCAAAGAAGTGGTGCAAGCCATCTTCGAAGAATACCTGGAGGAGCTCCTCCAGTGCCACTCCATTGAAGAAGGCTGGAAGAAAATTGCAGAGCAGTGGTATCAGAAGTGGAACTTCCCCCACACCTCTGGAGCCATAGATGGGAAGCACGTGGCCTGCAAAGCTCCAGCCAACTCAGGGTCCACTTATTTCAACTACAAGGGCTTCTTCAGCATCATACTCTTCACCATGGTCGATGCTGACTACAAGTTCATGTACATCGATGCTTCAGGCAACGGCTCATCTTCGGATGCCCAGGTATACAACACCAGTGACCTCAAGGAGGGGCTGGAACGCAACCTTATCATAGGCTTCCCAGATCTAGACCCCCTGCCCAACGACACACAAGATGTGCCCTACTTCATCGTGGGGGATGACACCTTCTCTCTCAGAACCTACCTCATAAAGCATACACTTCCAGATGACTCAACCGTGAAGAGAGGATCTTTAACTACAGGCTGTCCAGAGCAAGGCAGGTGGTGGAGAACGCCTTTGGCATCCTGGCCAACAAGTTCCAGGTACTTCTCACCACCATGCAGCATCACCCAGAGACTGTGAGAAACATTGTGGAAGCTTGCTGCATCCTGCAAAATCTCATGCACACCCGCTACCCACTGTTGCAGAACAGGCTCGTGGACCACCAACAAGGCAATGGGGACATGGAGCCTGGTGAATGGAGGCAAGGGCGAAACCTGATAGACACTGTGGATGTGCAAGGGCCCAACAGAGCTTCTTGTGAAGGGAAGAAGCAGTGCAACCTCCTGAAACAATGGTGCAACTCCCCAGCTGGAGCAGTGGAGTGGCAAGACAGGATGGTAGATGCTTAATGGATGCTTCCTTCAGCCTGTCTCATCACACTGATGAGATTTTGCCATGTATGTTGAGTGGCCCTAAAATGAACAGGGCATTTAATAAAGAGTTGTGTTTATGTTGACATGTGTGCATCAATGATTAAATTGTAATTGATAATAAAGGGCCATAGATGTGGCACCTGGGAGGGTGGACTATACAGTCCCACTATGCTGGCACTGGAGGTTTATCTATCCCACAGCTATTACCCATTCCACAGGTATCCCTGCCCGTCCCACTGCTATCCTTACCCATCCCACAAGCATGCAAAGGCTTAAACCATTTCTAAAAGTTTCCACCAAGACTTTATTTACTAAAAGAATTGAACCAAGTGTGTGAAGCAAAGATAAATTTTATTAACAACAAACTGTAAAAGCAAAATGACCCAAGTAAAGAGTCCCAAGCAAACATAAAGTCAACTGGTAGCAACCCAATCTCAGACACTCTTCTCATTCATTCTGAGGCGTGCCCATAGTCTCAGGGGTGAAGGGTCCAGGTGCTGTGGAGGTGGCAGTGGCTGGAATGCTGTTCTGAGGCGCCATTGGGGTGCCTGGCCCCAAGAGGACAACAGGGGATGGTGTGTGGAGGAAGCTCCCAGAGAGCTGGCTCAGTCCTGTGATGTTGAGAGCCCCTTCCTCCATGACATGGGGTGTCAGCCCCAATACCGATGACAGATGTTCTGAGGCTGGGCTTGGCTGTGGGGTGGAGGAAGGAGGAGTGTAGTGGAGCTGTCTGGTCTGCAGGTAAGCGAGTTGAGGTGTCAGTAGCATCTGTGGCATCGGTGGCATCTGTGGCATTGGTGGCATCAGTGGCATCTGTGGCATCTGTGGCACCTGTGGCATCGGTGGCATCAGTGGCACTGGTGGCATATGATGAACCTGTGCCTGGACTGGGAAGGGCTGCCTGTGCTGCTGAAAGTCCTGGTAGCCGTAGCCTTGGTAGGTGAGGGCCTGTGGAAAGCCTTGGAAGGGCTGTGACATCACCTGGGGTGGAGGAGCAGACCTGGACTGGGTTGGAGCAGGTTCAGCTGGGCCTGGAAGGTTTTGCAGAAGACCTGTGATCCTCTCCTTGATCACCTGGTACTGTGATTCGGACATGTCCATGAGGGTCTGGTTGACATAGGTGAGGAAGGGCTTTCTGTTAGAGGATGGTATGTTGGTGTGTACCAGCTGAGAGAGGAGATCTTTGGTGCTTTTGATGGTGTCCCTGATCTCCAGCAGGACAGTGTGGCTCTGTCCCTCCGATCTGGCTCTCTGCCTGCTTTCTGTGGAGGTGGAGCTAGGGGTGGGGGTGGGTTGGTCTCTGGTGGCAGTGGCCTCTCCTTGCTCCAACTGTGTCAGGGGGTCCGCCATATGCTCCGCCACGGGAAGTGCAGCTGTCGGGGGGGTTCTCCATCATGGGGTGCTCCACAGATACCTGCCTGGACACAGGAGCTGACTCTTGGCCAGAAGAAGACTGGGTGGGCTGCCTGAGAGAGAGGGTTGACAGAGGGGCTGCTCCTCGGTGGTGGACAAGAAGCTACATTTGGCCATCACGTAGATCTCCTGGTCGGTGAGCTTGACCGTGGCCTGGCCAGACTTCTTGAGGTGCAGCTTCCCATACCAGGTGTGCATGTGCTTCCACCACCCGAGGAGGACCTCCAAAGTGAAGCCCAGGCTCTCCGTCTTCTCTCTCCAAACCGCCTGCTTCCACTTGGTGTCTCGATAGAGCCTGTGTCCCTTCCGCCAGAGGTACTCGTTCTCCCTCAGCCATTCAAGCACCTCATCCTCATGTTCCTCTTCGATGGAGTACTGTCTCCCCTCCCTATCATGCGATTGCCTCATCCTCCCTCTGGCAGGGCCTTCTGGGCCCTCACCAGTGGGGCTTTGAGGTTCTAGGGGCTGGTCCACCACACCACCACCAGCAGCAGCAGCAACAGCAGCAGCACCAAAAGAGGACCAGCAGCACCAGCATGACCAGTAGCACCAGCAGGACCAGCAGGACCAGCAGGACCAGCAGCACCAGCAGCACCAGCAGCACCAGCAGCACCAGCAGCACCAGCAGCACCAGCAGCACCAGCAG
>BLBF01000062.1:6503361-6535316 GCA_015471245.1 Laticauda colubrina | reverse complement strand
AGTCATTACAGAAGAAACTTTGTGTTAATGAGAAAAGATAAATAGCTAGCTGAAATAGAACAGACAAAGGATATAAGTATAATGATTTAAATTGAGATGAAATAAATATAATAGAATTAAGAGAGTGAAAAGAGAGGAGAAGCTATATAGAAAATGCAAAATAATAAATAAGAAATGGAATGTTATTTAAAAGTAAGCATGAACTTGAATTTATCTCTGTACAAAAAGATGTAACTCGGGATCAAACTGCCGTCCAAAAAGATATTTTATGTTTTTTATGTTTTGTGTTTGTTTGTACATGTTTGTTTATTAAAAATTAATAAAATTCTTTATAAAAAAAAAAAAGTATTACATACCTACATAACATTCACAAACTAACCTTCAACTCTATTAATACAACACATTTCAAAATTAAAATATGTTCAATTTATTGTATATTCCTTCTGAAGCAACAATTCATCCATCCTCCCTCCCTCTTTAAGGCTAGGTCACACTGGCCAACGGATGCAAAACGTATGTAAAAAGGACACAGAGGACGAGCAAATTTTCCATCCGTTGTTATCCGCTTTCAAAAGTGCCCCAAATTTGCATAAACAGAGTGGACAACAACGGAAAGGAATGGACGTGGGGAGGATGTAGCGGGGATGTAAAGCGGATGTTCGTAGGAAACCTAGCGGATGGAAGTGGATGGAAGTGGATGACA
Organism: Laticauda colubrina; assembly: GCA_015471245.1. NCBI lineage: Eukaryota > Metazoa > Chordata > Lepidosauria > Squamata > Elapidae > Laticauda > Laticauda colubrina. Next base: position 6,534,613 of record BLBF01000062.1, on the reverse strand, counting down.
CATCCGCAGGGCTTCCGGGGTAGAACAGTGAAGCGGACGCATAGCGGAAGGAGCGGATGTGTTGTGGATCCATAGCGGATGACGTGGATGCATCACGGATGCCTATAGCACTGACTCTGAAGCTGCTGCTGCTGGTGGTGGTGGTGCTCCTGGTGCTGCTGGTGCTGCTGGTGCTTCTCCTGCTGCTGGTGCTGCTGATGCTGCTGGTGCTTCTCCAGCTGGTGCTGCTGGTGCTGCTGATGCTGCTGGTGCTGCTGATGCTGCTGGTGCTTCTCCTGCTGCTGCTGCTCTTCTCCTGCTGCTGCTGCTGCTGCTGTGGTAAACCAGCCCCAATACCCTCAAAGCCCTGCTGCTGAAGGCCCTGAAGCCCCTGCCTGAGGGAGGAAGAGGCAAGGCAAGGAGAAGGGGGAGAGGAAACAGTACTCCATTTCCAAAGACCATGAGGAGGAGGTACTGGAATGGCTGAGGGAGAACGAGTACCTGTGGAGGAAGGGCCACAGGCTCTATCGCGACACCAAGCGGAAGCAGGCAGCATGGAGAGAGAAGGCGGAGAGCCTGGGCTACACTTCAGATGTCCTCCTGGGGTAGTGAAAGCATATGCACACCTGGTATGGCAAGCTGCACCTGAAGAAATCCGGGCAGGCCGCTGTCAAGCTCACTGACCGGGACACCTATGTCATGGCCAGGTGCAGCTTACTGGAGGGTGAGATCCGCCACCGAGGAGCATCCCCTCTGTCAACCCTCTCCCTCAGACAACCCACAGAGAGCCACTCCTCTTCCAGCCAGGAGATAGCTACAGTGTCCAGGCAGGTGTCTTTGGAGGGCCCCACGACAGAGACCCCCCCGACAGCTGCACTCCCCAATGCCAGAGGATGTGGAGGATCCCCTGTCTCAGATGGAGCAAGAAGAAGCAGGCACCAGAGACCAAGCCACACCCACCCCCAGCTCCACCTACACAGAAAGCAGGCAGAGAGGCAGACTGGAGGGAAAGAGCCACACTGTCCTCTTGGAGATCAGGGACACAACCAAAGCCAGCACAGATCTCCTCTCCCAGCTGGTCCACTTCAACATACCAACCTCCAACCACAAGCCCTTCATCACGTACGTGAGACAGACCCTCATAGACATGCCCGAGGCCCAGTACTAGGCGATGAAAGAAAGGATCACAGCTCTTCTGCACCACCCTCCAGGTCCAGTTGAACCTACTGCTACCCACTCCAGGTCTGCTCCTCCACCCCAGGCGATGTCACAGCCCTTCCACGGATTCCAGCAATCCCTCGCCTACCAAGCTTACCACTACCAGGACTTCCCACAGCAGAGGCAGCCCTACCCAGTCCACACCCAGGTTCCTCGGATGCCACAGATGCCACAGTCGCCTCAGCTGACCCAGCTGCAGACCAGATACCCCCACTACACTCCTCCTTCCTCCACCTCACAGCCAAGCCCTTCCTCAGAACATCTGTCATCAATCTTGGGCCTCACATCCCAAGTACTTGAGGAAGGGCCTCTCAAACTCATGGGACTGAGTCAGCTCTCTGAGAGCTTCCTGCACACACTATCTCCTGTTGTACTCTTGGGGCCAGGCACCCCAATGGCACCTCAGACCAGCACTCCAGCCACAGCCACCTTCACAGTCCCTGGCTCCTTTACATCTGAGACCATGGGCACGCTTCAGAGTGATTGAGTTGTTACCTATTCACCTTATCTTTGCTTAAAGACACTTTACTTGGGTCATTTTGCTTTTGAATAAAGTCATACATTTTGTTATTAACAAATGTTATCTTTGCTTCACACACTTGGTTCATTTTTTTTTACTTAATAAAGTGTTGGGGAAAACTTTGAAAAAAGTGTTAAGCCTTTGCATGCTTGAGGGATGGGTAAGGATAGCTGTGGGATGGATAGCTGTGGGATGGATAGCTGTGGGGTGGGTAAGGATAGCTGTGGGATGGATAGCTGTGGGATGGGTAATGATAGCTGTGGGATGGGTAAGGATAGCTGTGGGATAAGGATAGTTGTGGGATAGATAAACCTCCAGTGCAAGCATAGTGGGACTGTATGGTCCACCCTCCCAGGTGCCATACCTATGGCCCTTTATTATCAGTAATAATGTAAACAATCATCCACACATGTCAACATAAACACAACTCTTTATTAAATGCCCTATTCATTGTATGGCCACTCAACATACATGGCACAATTTCATCAGTGTGATGAGACAGGCTGAAGGAAGCATCCATTAAGCATCTACCATCCTGTCTTGCCACTCCACTGCTCCAGCTGGGGAGTTGCACCAGTGTTTCAGGAGGTTGCACTGCTTCTTCCCTCCACGTGAAGCTCTGTTGGGGCCTTGCACATCCACAGTGTCTATCAGATTTAGTCCTTGCCTCCATTCACCAAGCTCCATGTCCCCATTCCCATGTTGATGGTTGACAAGCCTGTTTTGCAAGACTGGGTAGCGGGTGTGCATGAGATTGTGCAGAATGCATCAAGCTTCCACGATGCTCCTCACAGTCTGTGGGCAATGCTGCATGGTGGTGAGAAGTACCTGGAACCTGTTGGCCAGGATGCCAAAGGCATTCTCCACCACCCGTCTTGCCCTGGACAACCTGTATTTGAAGATCCTCTCTTCACGGGTGAGGTATCTGGAAGTGTAGGGCTTCATGGGGTAGATTCTGAGGGAGAAGGCGTCATCCCCCACGATGAAGTAGGGCACATATTGTGTGTCATTGGGTAGGGGGTCTGGATCTGGAAAACCCATGATGTGGTTGCATTCCAGCCCATCCTTAAGGTCACTGGCGTTGTATATCTGGGCATCTGAAGCTGACCCGTTGCCTGAAGCATCGATGTACATGAACTTGTAGTCATCATCAACCATGGCAAAGAGGATGATGCTGAGGAAGCCCTTATAGTTCAAATAATTGGACCCTGAGTTGGGTGGAGCTTTGCAGGCCACGTGCTTCCCATCTATGGCTCCAATGGTGTGGGGAAAGTTCCACCTCTGATACCACTGCTCTGCAACTTTCCTCCAGCCTTCTTCAGTGGTGGGACACTGGAGGAGCTCCTCCATGTATTCTTCGATGATGGCCTGCACCACTTCTCTGACCACAATGCTGATGGTGTTGTGTGGCACCCTCCAGGCATACTGCATGTTTCTGTACGTGGTCCCAGAGGCCAGGTGGCGCAGAGTCAGTGCCACCTTCAGTCCAGGGTCCAGGCTTGGATGGAAGTTGGTGTTTGCCTTGGTCAACGTGGGTCTCAGACGCTCCACAACTTCATCAAACATGGCTGGTGGCATCCTCATGAAGTGCTGGAATGTACGAGGGTCTTCATTCTTCACCTCCACCATCATCTTGTCATGGAGTCCAAACTCCACTCTTCTCCTGATCCATCTTCGGACCCAGACAGCTCTTGGATGTTTCCTTCTTCTCCTTGCGTAAAAAAGGTGAAACAGTCTGAAGAGGGCTTGGTTCTGGTGTTGAATGATGGCAGCTATCAAAAGGAGTGTCCGATGATCCATGGTGGAGATCAATGGATGATGTGGAAGAGCAAGAGCAAGGCTGAAGAGGTCTGCATACCAGGGCTGCTGGACTGAAAGTGAGATCCAGGTGATTTCCTCCCCCTTTTTATAGGAAATGTCAGTTTTCCGCTAGGTGTCCTTCCACATAATCTAGACATCCTCCAGACATCCTAAATATCTGAGATACATCCCATATATGAACGTTTTGTCCGTTTTAATGCTTTATATATGAGATGCATCCGCTTACATCCTTTCTATCCCCATGCTTCTAACGCTGTGTGGACGTTCCGTGTACCTTTTGCTTCCTCCCTCTTTCTGGTTTCCGCTGCAGTGGACATGAGTTGGGCAGATGGCCAGAGGTTGCCGAGAGGTTACATCGGATGTGTAACGGATGACAACGGACTGAGAAAGTTTGTTGCCAGTATGTGTTGCGGATGTAGATCGTACGTGCTGTAAAGTTCATCCGCTCAAAAGTTTTGTGCAGCTCAAAACTTTTTGAGCAGATGAAATAGCAGTAGACGGATGTTTTATGCATAGAGCATATGAAACACATGTGTAGTGAGTACACAACAGATGCATCACGTTTTCCAATGGATGGCAAGCTTTTTTGTCTGTTTTACATCCTCTTTGCATCCGTTGGTTCAGTGTGACATGGGCTTTATATGGCTGCTCATGAAAAGTGATTCTGGGCAGCAAAACATACTTTTCTTAATTTATACATAAGCTAGCTACAGGGATGGTAACAAAAAACTGAAACAAAATGAGTATGAACCTACTTAAGCCATGAGAAGAAATATTCACTCAATAATATTACTGGGGATACAGCTGATATCTTCGCATTGGCAAATAACAAAGCCTTCAGTACTGATGAAAATTATTAATCAAATTCAATAATGGAAAATTCTCATCCCAAAGAAATAGACAACACTGACTATCTTGGAATGTCCATACTGGCGTTCAGTAAGGGAAGAATATCCTTATTAGTCAGAAGGAAATTATTGTGCATGAATTATTTTATTAAAGAACATTGGAAATATCATTATCTGAATAGCAACTGCCTGGTGAAGAATGAATGAAGGTATGCCACTCAGTGGATGATCAGTACATGGATTTTGTAGTGAACAAAAAGGCATCTAACCATCGTATGCCATTTGAGCCTATTTTGATTCAATCTGCTATGCTGACTTCATTATTTACTATTCAAATGCAGATGGTTTCTATCTGTATTTCAGATAACCTCTGCTGAAACCAAGGGTAAATTCTGCTCCCAAATCCAAGTCACATTGATCTCCCTTCCACACAGTGATATCATCATCATCATCATTGTAGGAGATCTAAATGCTTGCGTTGGAGAAATTGGCAAATGGGAATGGGAACACACACTTGGAAATTTGGCACATGGAGAAGTAAATGATAAATGAGCAAAATTTGCTTTTGTTCTCATTTAAAGCAGAATGGGCTAATCATTGGAAACATACAATATTTAACATTCTGTAAATTCTGACTTACAGAACACGATACACAACCAGTGGAAAGGATGCCTTACTTTCAATCTGTAAAATGTTAACCAATCAATTCAGAATCCCATTTAAAAACATTTGTTGCAGAGAGAAGATTTTGAGTATGATCACCATCTTGGACATGAAACTATGAAGCTCCAGTTAGAGACATCTAGCCATAAGATTAAAATCTCACACTATGGATAATAGTCTTCAGTGGTCAGCTCTGTCTTCAAAGAGGAATTCTAACTGGTTTTATCTAATTGCTTCATAATGTTTGCAGAACCAGAAGAATTTGAGGAAGATAACTGAACTTTATATACTTTATATTTATAACTTTATAACTGAATACCCTGTGTCCCATAACTTTACTCAAATGCAGATAATAGAAGAATGTTTAAATATGACTGGCCAAAGGAAAGATTGCAAATTTGTTGATGCATCCCAATCACAACATCATGCAACCTAACATTGCCTAAAACTTAAACAAAGATGGTATTAAGACGATTGTACTAATGCAGAACTGAAACTGCACATCAATGAGAATACTGGACAACATATCATGCCATCTTAAAGATTATACACAAAGCATCACTGATAACTTTTACCTGTGGCCTCTTTGTACACTCCAGGCATGGAATCTATGAAACAATATTTCCATCATTATATGTCCAATTGCAGAATAATTGTATGGCATACTTACTGAATGTAAAGGTTAAAATTGTGTAATTTGTGCCTTGAGTAATAACTCCATGTTGATTTGTTCAATGACCTATTGGTTTGTTTTCTTACGGTCCTGTCACATTGGCCGATGGATGCAAAACATTTGTTAAAAAGGATACAGCGGACGAGAAAATGTTCCATCCGTTGTTATCTGCTCTCAAAAGTGCCCCGAATCTGCATAAGCAGAATGGACAACAACGAAAAGGAATGGATGGGGGGAGGATGTAGCCTGGATGTAAAACAGATGCTCCACAGAAGCCTAGTGGATGGCACATCCGCAGGGCTTCCGGGGGAGCACATTGAAGTGGACACGCAGAGGAAAGAGCGGATGAAGAGCGGATGCTGAGCGGATGAAGCGGATGCAGAGCGGAAGCCTAGCGGATGTCTAGCGGATGCCTAGCGGATGCAGAGCATTTACTGCGCATGCGGGGAGGATGCATTGCATCAGCCACGTGGATATAAAGGGAAGCAGCTTGCAAGCAGGTCACCATTCAGAGGAAAGACCTGCTGCCAGACACAGCTCCAGCCAGCCAGCCAGCCAGCCAGCCAGCCAGCCAGCAAGCCAACAACCATGGGGAAGAAGAGAAAGCCTCTGCCATCTGCTGCCAGCCCTGGCAAGAGGGACAGGGCCACTGTCCCACCCCCTGGCCCTGACTCTGCTTCTGCTGGAGGTTTTGCTGCTGGGGCTGACTCTTCTGGTGCTGGAGCTTCTGCTGGCTCTGCTCCTGGTGCTGGGGCTTCTGCTGGGGCTTACTCTGCTGGCGATACTCCTGGTCCTGCTGGTCCTGCTGGTGCTTACTCTGCTGCTGCTGATCCTGGTCCTGCTGGTGCTGCTGGTGCTGCTGGTGCTGGTGCTGGTGCTGCTGCTGCTGGTGGTCCTGCTGCTGCTGCTACTGTTGTTGTTGCTGCTGCTGCCGGTGGTGTTGCTGCTGCTGGTGGTGGTGGTGTGGTGGAGCAGCCCCTACAACATCGAAGCCCCTCTTATGAAGGCCCAGATGGCCCTGCCAGAGGGAGGAAGAGGCATATGTGAGAACGAGAATGGGAGAGGAGGCAGTACTCCATCGAAGAAGAACATGAGGATGAGGTGCTGGATTGGCTGAGGGAGAACGAGTATCTTTGACGGAAGGGACACAGGCTCTATCGAGACACCAAAAGGAAGCAGGCTGCTTGGAGAGAGAATGCGGAGAGCCTGGGTTTCACTTCAGAGGTGCTCCTCAGCTGGTGGAAGCTCATGCACACCTGGTACGGGAAGCTGCATCTCAAGAAATCTGGCCAGGCCATGGTCAAGCTGATGGATTGGGAGACCTATGTGATGGCCAAGTGCAGCTTCTTGGAGGGTGAGATCCGCCACCGAGGAGCAGCCCCTCTGACAACCCTCTCTTTCAGGCAGCCCACAGAGAGCCAGTCCTCTTCTGGCCAAGAGTCAGCTCCTGTATCCAGGCAGGTATCTGTGGAGCCTGCCATGATGAAGCCTGCCCCGACAGACTGCACTACCCATGGCGGACACATGGAGGACCCCCTGACACAGTGGGAGCAAGGAGAGGGCACTTCCACCAGAGACCAACCCACATCCACCCCCAGCTCCACCTCCACAGAAAGCAGGCAGAGAGCCAGACCAGAGGGGCAGAGCCACACTGTCCTGCTGGAGATCAGGGACACCATCAGAAGCAGCATAGATCTCCTCTCTCAGCTGGTACACACTGACAGAAAGTCCTTCCTCACCTACGTCAACCAGACCCTCATGAACATGTCTGAATCACAGTACCATGTGATCAAGGACAGGATCACAGGTCTTCTTCACAACCCTCCAGACCCAGCTGAACCTGCTCCCACCCAGTCCAGGTTTGCTCCTCCATCCCAGGTGATGTCACTGCCCTTCCAAGGCTTTCCACAGGCCCTCACCTACCAAGGCTATGGCTACCAGGAGCTCCAGCAGCACAGGCAGCCCTTCCCAGTCCAGGCACAGGTACATCGAATGCCACCGGTGCCATCGATGCCACTGACGCCACAGATGCCACCCACGCCACCGATGGCACCCATGCCACAGATTCCACCCATGCCACAGATGCCACCCATGACTCACCTCGCTCAGCTGCAGACCAGACATCCCCACTACACTGCCCCTCCTGCACCCCAAGCCCGGCCTCAGAACATCTGTCATTGGTATTGGGGCTGACACCCCATGTCCTGGACGAAGGGGCTCTCAACATCACAGGACTGAGCCAGCTGTCTGAGAGCTTCCTCCACACACCGTCCCCTCTTGTCCTCTTGGGGCCAGACACCCCAGTGACGCCTCAGACCAGCACTCCAGCAGCAGCCACCTCCACAGCACCTGGACCTTTCACCCCTGAGACTGGGCATGTCTCATAGTGACTAAGAAGAGTGCCAGAGACTGGGTGGCTACCTGTTGACTTTATCTTTGCTTGGGACACTTGGGTCATTTTGCTTTTACAGCTTGTTATTAATAAAGATTATCTTTGCTTCACACACTTGCTTCATTTATTTTATTAAATAGTCTTGGTGGAAACTTTTAGAAATGGTTTAAGTCTTTGCATGCTTGTGGGATTGGTAAGGATACCAGTGGGATGGGAAGGGATACCTTTGGTATGGGTAATAGCTGTGGGATGGGCAGGGATACCTTTGGGATGGGTAATAGCTGTGGGATGGGCAGGGATACCTTTGGGATGAGTAATAGCTATGGGATGGGTAGGAATACCTTTGAGATGGGTAATAGCTGTGGGATGGACAGGGATACCTGTGGGATGGGCAGGGATACCTTTGAGATGGGTAATAGCTTTGGGATGGACAGGGATATCTGTGGGATGGGCAGGGATACCTTTGGGGTGGGGAATAGCTGTGGGATGGTTTAGGATACCTGTTGCATGGGTAATAGCTGTGGGATAGATAAACCTCCAGTGAAAGCATAGTGCACTCCATCCTCCCAGGTGCCACACCTTTGGCCCTTTATTATCCAAAACAATGTAATCATTGATCCACACATGTCAACATAAACACAACTCTTTATTAAATGCCCTGTTCATTGTAGGGCCACTCAACATACATGGCCCAATCTCATCAGTGTGATGAGACAGGCTGAAGGAAGTATCCATTAAGCATCTATCATCCTGTCTTGCCACTCCACTGCTCCAGCTGGGGAGTTGCACCAGTGTTTCAGGAGGTTGCGCTGCTTCTTCCCTTCACGTGAAGCTCTGTTGGGGCCTTGCACATCCACAGTATCTATCAGGTTTTGCCCTTGCCTCCATTCACCAGGCTCTATGTCCCCATTGCCTTTTTGGAGGTCCACGAGCCTGTTCTGCAACACTGGGTAGCGGGTGTGCATGAGATTGTGCAGAATGCATCAAGCTTCCACGATGGTTCTCACGGTCTGTGGGCGATGCTGCGTGGTGGTGAGAAGTATCTGGAACCTGTTGGCTAGGATGCCAAAGGCGTTCTCCACCACCCGCCTTGCCCTGGACAGCCTGTAGTTGAAGATCCTCTCTTCACAAGTGAGGAATCTGGAGGTGTTGGGCTTCATGAGGTAGGTTCTGAGGGAGAAGGCGTCATCCCCCACGATGAAGTAGGGCACATCTTATGTGTCGTTGGCAGGGGGATCTGAGAAGCCCATGATGAGGTTGCATTCCACCCCCTCCTTGAGGTCACTGGCTTTGTATACCTGGGCATCTGAAGCTGAGCTGTTGCCTGAAGCATCGATGTACATGAACTTGTAGTCATCATCGACCATGGCGAAGAGGATGATACTGAAGAAGCCCTTGTAGTTGAAATAAGTCGACCCCGACTTGTCTGGAGCTTTGCAGGCCATGTGCTTGCCTTCTATGGCTCCAACAGTGTGGGGGAAGTTCCACTTCTGATACCACTGCTCTGCAACTTTCTTCCAGCCTTCTTCAGTGGTGGGACACTGGAGGAGCTCCTCCACATATTCTTCAATGATGGCCTGCACCACTTCTCTGACCACAATGCTGATGGTGTTGTGTGGCACCCTCCAAGCATACTGCATGTTTCTGTCCGTGGTCCCAGAGGCCAGGTGACGCAGAGTCAGTGCCACCTTCAGTCCAGGGTCCAGGCTGGGATGGAAGTTGGTGTTTGCCTTGGTCAACCTGGGTCTCAGACACTCCATAACTTCATCAAACATGGCTGGTGGCATCCTCATGAAGTTCTGGAATGCACGAGGGTCTTCATTCCTTAGCTCCACCATCAGCTTATTATACAGTCTGTACTCTGCTCTTCTGGCGATCCATCTTCGGACTCAGACACTTCTTGGATGCCTCCTTTTCTTCATGGAGAACAGGTGAAAGAGCTGTAGATGGCTTCGCACTGTTGTAGAATGATGGTGGCTACCAAAAGGAGTGTGTGATGATCCATGGTGGAGATGACTGGATGCTGTGGAAGAGCCAGATGAAGGCTGAAGAGGTCTGCACAGCAGGGCTGCTGGACTGAAAGTGAGATCCAGGTGAGTTCCTCTCCCTTTTTATAGGAAATATAGGTTTCCTTTTGCATCCTCTAGGTATCCTGCAGACATCCTAAATATCCGAGATACATCCCCTATGCGAACGTTTTTTCCGTTTTAATGCTTTGTATGCAAGCTGCATCTGCTTTCATCCTTTCTCCGTCCATGCTACTAACACTTTGTGTCCGTTCCACATCTGTTTCGCTTCCTCCCTGTGTCCGTTTTCTGCTGGAGTGGATTTGAGTTGTGCAGATGCGCAGCGGATGCCTAGCAGATATAGCGGATGCATAACGAATGACAACGGATGTTCCCCGTATGCATTGCAGATGCAGAACAGACATGTTGGATACATTTTCCGCTCAAAAAGTTTTGTGCAGCTCAAAACTTTTTGAGCAGATGAAATGTCAGTCAACGGATGCTGGACGGATAGAGAGGATGAAAAACGGACGCAGTGAGTACAGAACAGAAGCATTGCATTAATCAATGGATGACAAGTGTTTCTCTCCCTTTTACATCCTCTTTCCATCCATTGGTGCTGTGTGACAGGGGCTTCAACTATCTTTTATATTTTTACAATTCTTTTTCAAAACCAAAGTTCAAAGGCATCAATTCTCTTTCTATCTGCTTTTTCAAAGTCCATGTGTGAATAAAGCCTTTAATTTATAAAGTCAGTAATAGCAGTTGTGAACCTGTATTTGTTTCTAAGTGTTTGGAAGAATTTCTGGAGGTTTCTTAATAGTCCTTAGTAGATCTAGGGACTGGGCCTTTTCAATCATAGCTCTTAATTCTGGAATGTCTTTGCATGAATGACATTAGATGATGATTGTCCTTTCAATTCTTGACAAATACATTTTTATTTTCTAAAGTATTTCAATATATTATCTTGCCAACTTTAAAGAACAACAAAGATGATTAGGAGACTGGAGACTAAAACATATAAAGAATGCATGTTGGAACTGGGTACGTCAAGTTTGATTAAAACAAGGACAGGGGCTGACATGATAGCAGTGTTCCAATATCTCAGGGGCTTCCACAAAGAAGAGGAAGTCAAACTATTTTCCAAACACCTGGTGGTAGGACAAGAAGCAATGGTGGGAAACTAATCAAGGAGAGAAGCAACTTAGAACTATTTCCTAACAGGACAATTAATCAGTGGGACAACCTGCTTCCAGAAGTTGTAAATGTTTCAATACTGGAAGTTTTAAATAAGAGATTGGATCACCATTTGTCTGAAGTGGTATAGGATTTCTTGACTAAGCAGGGTGTTTGACTTATTCTTATTCTTATTCCCCTTCCTATTATTCCTCTTCCTATTATTTCTCTTTATATTATCTCTGTCTCTATTTCTATTATTGCTATTTCTTTTGTTTACAATTCTAATAATTCTAATTCTATTCATGGATATTCTCTACAATTAGTATGATTTTAAATTGTTTTATTATATACTTTGATGTATTCCTGTTATCAGATATTTCTATAGTTATTCAACATGTAATCTTTTGGTTTCAATATATTATAATGCTCTGAGAAAACCTGGTTATGAAGGCTGTCCAATCACATTGAAAAAAAGTCTCCTTTATTTTCTGGTCTTGAAAAGCCTTCAAACATTGACAGGGCAGGGGAACAGTAAGAAAAGTTGCCCCAGCTTTTGTTTCAAAAGTTCTATCAATGGCATATTTTTTGCAAAGTGTTTTCTTAGAACACTTGTCATCTGTCAATACGTATCCAAACATGCATTCAAATGCAATTTCTATCTATATGTCAGTGGATGAATGCTTGACAGTATCAGCAATTCCTAGAATACCTTATCCTACTTCAGTTCTTTGGTGTTGGCAATTAATCAACCTGCTTCTTGTCTTCTCTACCTGCTTCTTGTCTCCCACAAATTTACTGTTGTGGGAGAATATGGCAGGAATTCTAAAATTGGCTGATCATTCTGAATGCAAGCCATCCTTCTCAGCATTATTGACCCTGCAAGTTCCTTAGAAAGAGTAGCTATATTCAGAGTAATTTTCAACATTACTCTGCAGACACAATTCTATCAGATATGGAAAGGGTGCAGGAAATAGGTTGTGATGATGCAATAGTTGTAATGATATTTTGATGGTGCTTCTCATACTGGAAAAGCCTTAAAGATTCCCGGCAAGGGACTCCTAATTCCTGACTCATTTCAGTTTGGTTGTTACTTAAAAAGTATTTAAAGGCCCTGTCACACTGCCCAATGGATGCAAAACGGACACAACAGACGAGCAAAATGTTCCATCCGTTGTTATCCACTCTCAAAAGGGGCAAAAATTTGCATAACCAGAGCGGATAACACGGACGGGGGGAGGATGCAGGGTGGATAGAAAGCGGATGCGGAATGGAAGCCTAGCGGATGGAAGCAGATGAGAACAGATGGCACATCCACTAGGCTTCCGGGGGGCCTCAGCAAAGTGGACGCGGAACAGAAAGAGCAGATGCAGAGCGGACGCTGAGCGGATGAAGCGGATGCAGAGCGGATGCAGAGCGGATGCAGAGCGGATGCAGAGCGGAAGCCTAGTGGATGCACAGCGGAAGCCTAATGGATGTCGAGCATTAATTGCGCATGTGGGGGGGATGCATTGCATAAGCCACGCGAATATAAAGGGAAGCAGCTCGCACGTGGCCAACATTCGGAGGAAAGACCTGCTACAGGATACATCGAGTCCTTGCCTGCCCTGCCTTGCTGCCAGTCTGCCTCCAAGCCTCCTGGCCAGCCTCCCTGCAAGCCTTGCTCTCTGCCTGCCTGCCAGCCTTGCTGCCAGCCTGCCTTCCAGCCTCCCTGCCAGGCAGACTGCCTGCAAGCATTGGTGCCTGCCTGCCTGCCTGCCTTCCTGCCAGGCTTGCTGCTAGCCTTCCTGCCAGCCTTCCTGCCAGCCTTCCTGCCAGCCTTGGTGCCTGCCAGCCTCCCTGCCAGCCTCCCTGCCAGGCAGCAACCCCACAACCATGGGGAAGAAGCGAAAGTCTCAGCAACCTGCCGCCATCCCTGCCAAGAGGGACAGGGCCACCCTCCCTCCTCCTGTCCCTGACTCTGCTTCTGCTGGGGCTTCTGCTGCTCGGGCTCACTCTTCTGGTGATGGAGCTTCTGCTGAAGCTGCTCCTGGTGGTGGTGCTTATGCTGCTGCATACTCTGCTGAAGCTGCTCCTGATCCTGCTTGTCCTGCTGGTCCTGCTAGTCCCGCTCGTGCTCCCGGACTTGCTCATACTGCTCGTACTGCTCGTGCTCCTGGTCTTGCTCATCCTGTTCGTCCTGCTCGTGCTCCTGGTCCTTCTCATGCTCCTGGTCTTGCTGGCGCTGCTGGTGCTTACTCTGCTGCTGCTGATCCTGGTGCTGCTGGTGCTGCTGGTGCTGCTACTGATCCTGCTTCTGCTGCTGCTGCTGCTGATGATGATCCTGCTGGTGCTGCTGCTCCTGGTGGTGTGGAGGAGCAGCACCTACCACCTGGGAGCCCCTCTGATGAGGGCCCATCTGGTCCTGCCAAAGGGAGGAAGAGGCGTATGCGGGGACAGGAGAGGAGGCAATACTTCATTGAGGAGGAACACGAGGATGAGGTGCTGGAGTGGCTGAGAGAGAATGACTATCTGTAGCGGAAGGGACACCGGCTGTACAGGGACCAAAAGGAAGCAGGCTGCTTGGAGAGAGAGGGCGGATAGTATGGGTTACAATTCGGAGGTGCTCCTCGGCTGGTGGAAACATATGCACACCTGGTACGGGAAGCTGCACCTGAAGAAATCTGGCCAGGCCACGGTTAAGCTGACGGACAGAGAGACCTACATCATGGCGAGGTGCAGCTTCCTGGAGGGTGAGATCTGCCACAGAGGAGCACCAGGAGCCCCTCTCACAACCCTCTCTCTCCAGCAGCCTGCTGAGAGTATGTCCTCTTCCAGCTGTCTCCAGGCAGATTTCTGTTGAGTGTGCCATGGCGGAGAACCCATGGACAGGTGTTGTAACCATGGTGGAGTGCGTGGAGGACTCCCTGGTGCAGTGGGAGAAAGGAGACATTGAGTCCACCACAGTCGTAGCCGCATCCACCCTCCCTCCATCTCCACCTCCACAGAAAGGCAGAGAGCCAGACAGCAGGAGGGGCAGAGCCACACTGTCCTGCTGGAGATCAGGGATACCATCCGCACCAGCATAGATCTCCTCTCTCAGCTGGTCAACACCGACTCCTCATCCTTCAACCACAAGCCCTTCCTCATGTCAACCAGATCCTCAGGAACATGGAGGAAGCCCAGTACCAGGTGGTGAAGGACCGGATCACCGAGCTGCTTCACAAACCTCCAGATCCAGAGGAACCTGCTCCCACCCAGCCCAGGTCTGCTCCTCCACCCCAGGTGATGTCCCTCCCATTCCAAGGCTTTCCACAGCCCCTCACCTACCAGGGCTATGGCTACCAGGAGGTCCAGCAGCACAGGCAGCAGCCCTTCCCAGCCCAGGCACAGAGTCATTGGGCAACACCATTGCCACTGGTTCCACTGATGCCACCAATGCCACCCACGCCAATGATGCCACCGACGACATCAATGCCACCCACGCCAGTCCTCAACCAGCTGCAGACCAGACAGTCCCACTACACTACTCCTTCCTCCACCGCACAGCCAAGCCCGGCCTCAGTACCTCTCTCATCAGTACTGGGGTTGACACCCCATGACATAGAGGAAGGACCTCAAGCATCACGCGTCTGAGCCAGCTATCTGAGAGCTTTCTCAACACACTGTCACCTGTTGTCCTCTTGGGGCCAGGCACCCCATTGGGGCTTCAGAGCAGCACTGCAGCAGCAACCACCTCCACAGCACCTGGACCCTTCACCCCTGAGACTGGGCACACCTCCGAGTGACCGTGAAGACTGCCAGAGACTGGGTGTGGACTTTATTTGGACACTTGACTTGGGTCTTTTTTCTTTTACAGTTTGTTGTTCAATAAAGTTTATCTTTGATTCACACACTTGCTTCATTTCTTTTTTTTTAATAAAGTCTTGGTGGAAACTTTTAGAATTGGTTTAAGCCTTTGCATGCTTGTGGGATGGGTTAAGATAGCAGTGGGATGGGAAGGGATACCCTTGGGATGGGTAATAGCTGTGGGATAGATAAACCTCCAGTGCAAGCATAGTGGGACTGTATGGTCCACCCTCCCAGGTGCCACACCTATGGCCCTTTTTTATCAATAACAATGTAATCAATCATCCACACATGTCAACACAAACACAACTCTTTATTAAATGCCCTGTTCATTGTAGGCCCACCCAACATACATGGCCCAATCTCATCCGTGTGATGAGACAGGCTGAAGGAAGCACCCATTAATCATCTATCATACTGTCTTGCCACTCCACTGCTCCAGCTGGGGAGTTGCACCAGTGTTTCAGGAGGTTGCACTGCTTCTTCCCTTCACGTGAGGCTCTGTTGGGGCCTTGCACATCCTCAGTGTCTATTAGGTTTGGCTCTTGCCTCCATTCCCCAGGCTCCATGTCCCCATTGCCTTACTGGAGGTCCACGAGCCAGCTCTGCAAGACTGGGTAGCGGGTGCGCATGAGATTGTGCAGGATGCAGAAAGCTTCCATGATCCTCCTGACGGTCTCTGGGCGATGCTGCATGGTGGTCAGAAGTACCTGGGACCTGTTGGCCAGGATGCCAAAGGCCTTCTCCACCACCCGCCTTGCCCTGGACAGCCTGTAGTTGAAGATCCTCTCTTCACGGGTGAGGTATTTGGAGGTGTAGGGCTTCATGAGGTAGGTTGTGAGGGAGAAGGCGTCATCCCCCACGATGAAGTAGGGCACATCTTGCTTGTCGTTGGGCAGCGGGTCTGGATCTGGGAAGCCCACCATGAGGTTGCCTTCCAGCCCCTCCTTGAGGTCACTGCCCTTTTATACCTGGGCATCTGAAGATGAGCCGTTGTCTGAAGCATCGATGTACATGAACTTGTAGTCAGCATCGACCATGGCAAAGAGGATGATGCCGAAGAAGCCCTTGTAGTTGAAATAAGTGGACCCCAACTTGGATGGTGCTTTGCAGGTCACGTGCTTGCCGTCTATGGCTCCAACGGTGTGGGGGAAGTTCCACCTCTGATACCACTGCTCTGCAAATTTCTTCCATCCTTCTTCAGTGGAGGGGCACTGGAGGAGCTCCTCCAGGTATTCTTCAATGATGGCCTGCACCACTTCTCTGATCACTATGCTGATGGTGTTGTGTGGCACCCTCCAGCCATACTGCATGCTCCTGTAGGTGGTCCCTGAGGCCAGGTGGCACAGAGTGAGTGCCACCTTGAGCCCAGGTTCCAGGCTGGGCCGGAAGTTGGTGTTTGCCTTGGTCAACCTGGGTGTCAGCCACTGCACAACTTTGGCAAACATGGCTGGAGGCATCCTCATGAAGTTCTGGAACACCCGAGTGTCTTCGTTCCTGAGGTCCACCATCAGCTTGTTGTACAGTCCTTCCTCTGCTCTTCTGGTGAACCATCTTCACATCCAGACTCTTTTTGGGTGGCTCCTTTTCTTCTCGCAGTAGAGTTCACAGAGCCTGCAGATGGCTTCGCACTGTTGCAAAACGATGGTGGCTGCCGAAAGGACTTTGTTACAATCCGTTGTGGACATGACTGGATGCTGTGGAAGAGGAAGAGCCAGATTAAGGCTGCAGAGGTCTGCACCGCTGGGCTGCTGTTCTGAAAGTGAGATGCAGGCGAGTTGCTCCCCCTTTTTATAGGCAGTATAGGTTTTCCGCTAGGCATTCTCTAGACATCCTTAATATCCGAGATAGGTCCCCTCTGCGAATGTTTTTTCCATTTTAAATGCTTTGTTTCCATGCTGCATCCGCTAGGCATCCGTTCTGCATCCGTTCTGCGTCCGTCCTGCTTCCTCCCTGCATCCGAGCAGATGCGAGTTGCGCGTATGCGCAGCAGATGCCTAGTGGATATAGTGGATGCGTAATAGATGCAGAACGGATGCATAGCGGATGCGTAGCAGTTGCAGAACGGATGAATTGGATACATTTTCTGTGCAAAAGTTTTGAGCAGCTCAAACTTTCTGAGCGGATGAAATGTCAATAAACGGATGCTGGATGGATAGAGAGGAAGCAAAATGGAGGCAGTGAGTACATTGCGTTAACCAACGGATGGCAAGCTTTTTTTTCCATTTTACATCCTCTTTGCATCCGTTGGTGCAGTGTGACAGGGGCTTAAAGTTCAGATGAATGATGGTAGCCAAAGGACAAAGCTAAGGCTTACAACAAATTAACTCATCTGATCTTAATTGTGACTTAACCCTAACCCTTAAATTGAGGACTACTTGTAATGCTCTCTGCATTTATCCTTTTTATACAAAGCAAACAAAGGCAAAAAAACTCAAACTCAAAATAAAATGCAAAATATGTGGTTACAGTCAGCGGGGATTGAATATAAACAATTCAAATGTGTTCTGTGATGACCCATAGTCTCTCAAAATAACCCAAAACCCAAAACATACATTAAAGTCTGGTAAGGCCTTCAACATAACTCCACTGTTTTATTAGACACAGTTTAAAGTCACAAAAGTAAATAATGAGGAAAAAAGAAAAACAAAACAAACCGCATTGACGAGAGTTCCGAAGCAAGCCAAGATAACTAATCATAAACTCCAGGAAAATAATTGAGGAGAGTCCATGGGAAGAACGCCAGCAGAGATAAACCTCTTTCAAAATAAACACTAAACTTTGATTCCAGCAATTCTAACTGCTCAGTTACAAACTTATATACATAGCTCCCAACTGCAAGCCACAAGGAGGATCATGATAATCTCCTCTTGAGTAGACTTCGCTTTTCCCTGATCCTCTCCTCCTGGGATGGATAGGGGATGGTCCTGGATCCTCCTCTCACTGCTCAGCCAGCCTCTGCCCTTCCCCAGCCTCCACCACCACCTCAGGAGCCATACTCCCACTCCCTGTTGGCTGCTCTTCTCTTACTCAGAGTCAGTCTCCACCAGCGGCATGACAGTGTTCTGTAAACTATTGCAGTAAGATGGAGGCTGCACATACTTTTGCAATGGGACTATTCCCTAAGAAAAAGGCTGTTACAGAGTTATTACATCTCAGCCTACCTACAATCCGCCAAGGAGATCAAGCCCTTTATCAATGAATTGACAGAGAGATTCAATTCTGGTAAGGCAACTGTGTATCCCTGATGAATGATGCTTAGTACAGGCTTTCCATGTTGATTAAAACAATTAAAAAGTTAAGCCCATGTCACACTGCCCAATGGATGCAAAAAGGACACAGCGGATGAGCAAAATGTTCCATCCGTTGTTATCCGCTCTCAGAAGGGGCAAAAATTTGCATAACCGGAGCAGATAACACGGACGCGGGGAGGATGCAGGGCGGATGCAAAGCGGATGCGGAACGGAAGCCCAGCGGATGGGAGCGGATGGGAGCGGATGGGAGCGGATGGGAGCGGATGGGAGCAGATGGCGCAACAGCAGGGCTTCCAGGGGGCCTCAGCGAAGCGGACGCGGAACGGATGAAGCGGAGGCACAGCAGATGCACAGCGGATGAAGCGGATGCACAGCGGATGCACAGCGGATGCACAGCAGAAGCCGAATGGATGCCTGGCGTTAACTGCGCATGCGGGGAGGATGCATTGCATCAGCCCCACGGATATAATGGAAGCAGCTCGGAAGCAGGTCGCCATTCAGAGGAAAGACCTGCTGCCAGACACATCGACTGCCTTGCCTTCCCTGCCTGACTGTCTGCCTGCCAGCCTTGCTGCCAGCCTGCCTGCAAGCCTTGCTGCCAGCCTGCCTGCCAGCCAGTCTGCCTGCCAGCCTTGCTGCCTGCCTTCCTCCCAGCCTTGGTTCATGTCTACCTGCCAGCCTTGGTGCCTGCCTGCCTGCCATCCTTCCTGCCAGCCTTGATGCCTGCCTCCCCTCAAGCCTTAGTGCCTGCCTGCCAGCCTTCCTGCCAGCCTTGTTTCCTGCCAGCCTCCCTGCCAGCCGGCAACCCCACAACCATGTGGAAGCACATCAAGCCTCAGCCATCTGCTGCCAGCCCTGGCAAGAGGACAGGGCTACCATCCCGCCCCCTGGCCCTCACTCTGGTTCTGCTGGGGCTTCTGCAGCACGGGTTCACTCTTCTGGGGCTGGGGCTTCTGCTGCTTCTGCTTCTGGAGGAGCTGATGAAAAGCACTCCAGCACCAGCCACCTCCACAGCACCTGGACCCTTCACCCATGAGACTTTGCAACCAAGAGGAGTGCCAGAGACTCATTTTTGTCTTATAGCTTGTTGTTAATCAAGTCTATTTATGATTCACACACTTGCTTCATTTCTTTTTTTTAATAAAGTCTTGGTGGAAATTTTTAGAAATGGTTTGAGCCTTTGCATGCTTGTGGGATGGGTAAGGATAGCTTTGGAATGGGTTAGGATACCTGTGGGATGGGTAATAGCTGTGGGATGGGTTAGGATAGCAGTGGGATAGATAAACCTCCAGTGCAAGCATAGTGGGACTGTATGGTCCACCCTCCCAGGTGCCATACCTATGGCCCTTTATTATCAGTAATAATCAATCATCCACACATGTAAACATAAACACAACTCTTTATTAAACACCCTGTTCATTGTAGGCCAACCAAACATACATGGCCCAATCTCATCCATGTGATGAGACAGGCTGAAGGAAGCATCCATTAAGCATCTACCATACTGTCTTGCCACTCCACTGCTCCAGTTGGGGAGTTGCACCATTGTCTCAGGAGGTTGCGCTGCTTCTTCGCTTCATGTGAGACTCTGTTGGAGCCTTGCACATCCTCAGTGTCCATCAGGTTTCGCCCTTGCCTCAATTCCCCAGGCTCCATGTCCCCATTGTCTTGTTGGAGGTCCACGAGCCTGTTCTGCAAGACTGGGTAGCGGGTGCGCATGAGATTGTGCAGGATGCAGCAAGCTTCCATGATCCTCCTGATGGTCTCTGGGCAATGCTTCATGGTGGTGAGAAATACCTGGAACCTGTTGGCCAGGATGCCAAAGGCATTCTCCACCACCTGCCTTGCCCTAGACAGCCTGTAGTTGAAGATCCTCTCTTCACGGGTGAGGAGTCTGGAAGAGTAGGGCTTCATGAGGTAGGTTGTGAGGGAGAAGGCGTCATCCCCCACGATGAAGTCGGGCACATCTTGTGTGTCGTTGGGCAGGGGTTCTGGATCTGGGAAGCCCACGATGAGGTTGGGTTCCAGCTCCTCCTTGAGGTGACTGGTGTTGTATACCTGGGCATCTGAAGATGAGCCGTTGCCTGAAGCATCAATGTACATGAACTTGTAGTCAGCATCGACCATGGCGAAGAGGATGATGCTAAAGAAGCCCTTGGAGTTGAAATAAGTGGACCCTGAGTTGGCTGGAGATTTGCAGGCCACGTGCTTGCCATCTATGGCTCCAACGTTGTGTGGTAAGTTCCATTTCTGATACCACTGCTCTGCAACTTTCTTCCAGCCTTCTTCAGTGGAGGGGTACTGGAGGAGCTCTTCCTTGTATTCTTCGATAATGGCCTGCACCACTTCTCTGACCACAATGCTGATGGTGTTGGATGGCACCCTCCAGCTGTACTGCATGCTCCTGTAGGAGGTGCCTGAGGGTTGGTGGCGCAGAGTGAGTGCCACCTTGAGCCCAGGTTCCAGGCTGGGGCAGAAGCTGGTGTTTGTCTTGGTCAACCTGGGTGTCAGGCACTGCACAACTTCGTCAAACATGGCTGGAGGCATCTTCATGAAGTTCTGGAATGCCCGAGTGTCTTCGTTCCTGAGCTCCACCATCATCTTGCTGTACAGTCTTCCTTTGCTCTTCTGGCGAACCATCTTCGGACCCAGACTCTTTTTGGCTGCCTCTTTTTCTTCTCGCAGTAGAGTTCACAGAGCCTGCAGATGGCTTCGCACTGTTGCAGAACGATGGTGGCTGCCGAAAGGACTTTGTTACAATCCACGGTGGACATGATTGGATGCTGTGGAAGAGCAAGAGGCAGATGAAGGCTGCAGAGGTCTGCACCGCTGGGCTGCTGTTCTGAAAGTGAGATGCAGGCGAGTTGCTCCCCCTTTTTATAGGCAGTATAGGTTTTCCGCTAGGCATCCTCTAGGCATCCTCTAGACATCCTTAATATCTGAGATAGGTCCCCTCTGCGAACATTTTTTCCGTTTTAAATGCTTTGTTTCCATTCTGCATCTGCTAGGCATCTGTTCTGCATCCGTTCCACTTCCTTCCTGCGTCCGGGCGGATGGAGTTGCGCGGATGTGTAGCGGATGCCTAGCGGGTATAGCGGATGCGTAACGGATGCAGAAAGAATGCGTAGCGGATGCGTAGCTGATGCAGAATGGACGAACTGGATACATTTTCCACGCAAAAGTTTTAGGCAGCCCAAAACTTTTGGAGCGGATGAAACGTCCATAAAAGGATGCTGGATGGATAGAGAGGAAGCCAAACAGAGGCAGTGAGTACATCACGTTTTCCAACGGATGGCAAGGTTTTTGTCCATTTTACATCCTCTTTTCATCAGTTGATTCAGTGTGACATGGGCTTTAGTCTGCCAATGTATCTGGGGGGATGGTAATTGAGGAAGTAAGTATGTTTATGACTGCTACTGAGGAGAAATGAGCCATGGTTTCATGAGTCTAAAAGGCTGATGAAAAACTTGTTCTCCTCTGAAGGAAGTGGCCTGCTTAGTAACTATATATTAATAATGAAAGCTCATAATTTACTTTTTAAGAGCATCCAGAGGAGTGCCAAGAGGAGTGCCATGATTAAATTAATAGGACATGGCCTGAAGGATTAAATGCAGTCAAATGGTAGATGACAAAATTTTAAAAACGCACTTATGTGGAGATGAATTTAGATATGCTTGGTTCTACCATTTTTGTATAGGATTTAATTCTAAAAACAGAACCTTTCACTTTCACCTGAAATTTACACAAAAGCACAGTCCAAGTCAGAAAAAGATATTATTGATCTACAGATTACACTGACATTTACAAATACATAATGCATTGCTCTTTTCATTTTGCTGCCTAGACTGACCTAAATGGCCTTTACATAATTTACTTTTGATTAAAGAAGTGCTTCAACACTGAGAACAAAATTTTTAAAAAATGAAATCAATACCTTTACGACACAGTTTTCGAAAGATAAAATTGAAATGCAGGCTGAAAGGAAACTTTTTACCAAAGCACTAAAATAAGGAGGCAAAACATTTTTCTTTCACAAGAGATGTCATGGTTTTCACACTGTACATGTGAAAAATTTACCATGAATTTTATGTTTATGCATAGCCGTGTCAGTTTTGATGAAATGCTGAATATAACTTGATAAATTCAATCACCGTGAATTCCACTGTGAATTTATTCATATTTATAAGACTCAGAACTTAGTTGTCCAGTCTTTGCATTTCCTGAATTATGTGCCTATGTCTAAATAAATGCTTTAAAAGCATACATTGAAGTACAGGTAGTTCTCAGGCTACTACCATAATTGAATTCATAATGAGACATTTGTTAAATAAATTTTGCCCCATTTTACAAACATGCTTGTCACAGTTGTTAAGTGAATCTGCAGTTGTTATGTTAATAACACTATTGTTAAGTGAATCTGGCTTCCCCATTGCCTTTGCTTGTTAGAAGGTTACAAAAGGTGATCACATGACCCCATCATAAATATGAGGCAACCATCATAAATATGAATCAGTTGCCAAACATCTGAATTTTGATCACATAACTTTGGGAATGTTGCAACAGTCATATGTGTGAAGTATGGTCATAAGTCACTTTTTCAATGCTGTTGTAGCTTTGAACAGTCATTAAATGAACTGTTGTAAGTCAGGAACTACCTGTTCAGGAAAATATTCACCAGAGGTGGTATTCATCAGGTTCTGACCAGTTCTGGAGAACCAATAGTGGAAATTTTGAGTAGTTTGGAGAACTGGCAAATACCACCTCTGACTGCCCCCACTGCCATCTATTCTCTGCTGATTGGCTGGGTCTTCTTTTGTTGCCCTGCACAGGAGAACGGAGCTGAAAAGCAGGTTAGTGGGGTGAGGAGGGAATGGTATTTTAGAGTAACCTTCCCCCAGGAGTAGAAAGGGAATGGAAATTTTACAGTATCATTCCCCTGCCATGTCCACCAAGCCATGCCCACAGAACTGGTAATAAAAATTTTTGAATCCCACCACTCATATACATATAAGATATCTATGGATTTTTGGTTGGTACCTCAGGAAATATAACAAATCCTATTTCAGGGAATTAGGATTTGTTATATTTCCCTTACAACTGAAAATCAAGAACTCCATTCCTAAAGTAAGAAATAAAAAAAAAAAAAATTTAGGAGAAAGGAACTATCATTAGGGTTTTCCAGAAACCATAGCAGAAAGTTTAACAGCTTTTCTAATCACAATAAACTCTCTAGCATAATAAAACAAAACAAAGCAAAACAAAAAGCCCTCACAGACTTTTGTTTTATACATGTGTATCAGTGGTGGGATTCAATTTTTTTTACTATCGATTCTGTGAGCGTGGCTTGGTGGGCATGGCAGGGGAAGGATACTGTAAAATCCCCAGTCAGAGTGGTATTTGCCAGTTCTTCAAACTACTCAACATTTCTGCCACTTCTGGAGAACTGGTCAGAACCTGCTGAATACTACCTCTGATATGTATTAGCAGCAGTGTCAAGTACAGGCATTTACAAATTGCTCACCCCAGGATATGGCCAGATTGCCTCTTTGAGGGTAATTCCTGCACTTTAAAAAATTATCTGCTTTCGTGTCTATGCTACCTCTGAATCTGTCATCAATTTATTCCTTATTATTTTATTGAAAATAAATGCCTAATAAGAACAACACTAATAAACAAAAGCAATAGCTAGTGTGATGCAGTGGTCAAACTTTCTGTAGTCACAGACCACTAAATAAACATTCAGAAAATGTAAGAGATCACTCAATTAATCCATCCTAATCTTGTCATTTTTCAGACTATAGGAGTTCTTATTTTTTTATTGAATAAGATGATAACTATAGTTTCATTTCTGTATGCTGTTAATTGGCACATGTGATAGGGGATTGTTGTAACAAACGAACTCTTGCCCTCTGTCAGTAATGATAGGAAAATACA
Source organism: Laticauda colubrina (assembly GCA_015471245.1). NCBI lineage: Eukaryota > Metazoa > Chordata > Lepidosauria > Squamata > Elapidae > Laticauda > Laticauda colubrina. Next base: position 6,510,301 of record BLBF01000062.1, on the reverse strand, counting down.
AGTAGCCCTTTCATGCCACCTGTTGGACTCTGTTAACTACAAAAGGTCTTCAAGCCACAATTTTAGAATCACTGCACTAATTCATCATCAATTATGAAAGTTAACCAGATTATTTTGGCCTGTTCATTAGCTCTGGCAAATAAATGCAGAGAAACTGTGATGGATCATCTGGTGGAACTCTGCAAGACATCTAGAAGCCTGGCATTCTGACAAATCAGCCATCAATAGACACATAGGTATTAACAACCTTTATAGACTATGCAAAAGAGGTAAGTAACCATCCAAAAAGAAAAAAAAGACTCCACTACCTCTTTGTCAGATCAGCATAGATTAACTCCAAGTTAGCTTCCGACCAACAATCAAATAAACAATACCCCAGTCAAGAAACTGCCAAAGAGCCAACTAATGAATGAATGACTAATGACTAAAGAGCCAACTAATGAATGACTGTCCCCATCTACAAAGACCAGAACATAAACTGACAGAAAACAGCACTTCCTTCTAGCTGGTAAAGGATATGAGAGCATATTTTTGTGTGCTATACAAAAGGACTATTTTGTAAAAAAGTCCTTAATTTTGTGAAACAGTTTTATCTCTGTCCTACAACTCACAGATTCATTCATATCAATAAAATGAGTGGAAATAATATAGACCAACACTAAAAGCCACACTTGGAAAGGAAGACACAACACTGTACTTGACAAAGTATCCTCCTCTAAATGTGATAAATTGTGGACATAATAGTCATTTTAAAATGGGAAGATGCAAAAATCTATCAGAAAGGACATAGAAAAGCTACACATGAGCATAAAGGAGGTTGAAGGAAAACTTATCATTCTGTTATACAAAATTGGTTTTCCCATTAGATACTTTATTACCATATGCTGAAAATGGAAAATGCTGCAATGAGAAAAGTGATGGTGACACTAAGATTAAGTGATGCAACTTGGCTAATGATATCGAGAAACATTTATTTCTGTTTCCAACTGTGCACAACATACATAATTGATGCAGATTCTGGCAATCTGGAATATAAAATATAATAAAGGAAAATTCATTACTCATTTGAAGCAGCTCTGCAGCATTTGAAACTCTCATAGGCTCTCTCATCCACATGTTACATCCAATTATTAAGAGAAGCATCATTATATTATTTTAGAAAATAATGAAGATGCATACAAATAGAACTAGGAGAGATTGACAAGATTACAATCTTACAACATAAAGCAAAATATGTTGCAATCTTTCTATTTCTTCCACGTGTATCCTGAAAATATGTGAAATAATGGAAAGCAATTAAAGAGAAAAACAGTATCTCCTATATTGTGGTCAACACTTATTTCTTATCTAATGAGTTATGTCTGGTACCTATTTTACAATCATTCAGCATAAAGTTAAGATAAACAGTATCTTGTTACCCAAGGACTTGAATTTGCATAACCCTTCAAACTGCCTGTGAGATTGAAATTGTAGTTGAAATGTTTATTGCTTTTATTATATCTGCTTCATTGTACTGTTGATATTTTTCAAATTTATTATTTTTATTGTTTATCATCCTGGAATCATCTGTGATAGTGGACAATATAATAATATTTTAATATAATGCATTTAATTGCCCAGAGCAGGAATTTCCTGAGCAGTAACTGTCATCAATTGTTCTGTGCTAGAAGGGTAGAGATAAAGAAACATGAAAATATTGAAACAAGAGAAAATAAATATCAATCAAAGAAAGCATATTAATATTATTCAAACTAGAATTTGGAGAGTGCAGATGTGAAATAATAAGGTTCACACTTTTTAGTTGCAGAATTACATAGTCAAAAAAACAGTTGGAAAAATAGCTATGTCATGAAGAATGCTATGGGAAATACTCATAGTTCCAAAGTATGCTGAAAAAAATATTCTGTGCTGTGAATACAATTGGAGTCTCTGGAGCATGGTAACCAAAGAAAAAGCACCAGCTATATGTTTCTGGAACAATACAGTCCTTCATTTCTCCAAAGAGGAAATTGCAGTGATTTATGCAGAAACCTATTTTGTCCCAAAGCTTAACCACAACCATGACATACTGCAGAAAAAAATCCATGTATCATTTCCAGTTCAAAACAGACACCTGAAGCAAAACTAGTATATGAGAAATCAATGGATTTTTGTTGTCAGGTACATTAGCTATAGAATAGGAAGCCGTACTGAATTATTATGATAAGATCAAGGGGATCGAACATTTTTCTCTCATTTATGTCCCCCAGACTGTAAATGGTTTATATTGTCTAATTCTCTACAGGCTTGAGTTAAAATTTAAGACTTTACAACAGTTGAAGACTTCAGTCACATCCTAGCATTGCTATCAGAAAATTACAACATCAACACTGTATTTATTTGATTATTCATCAATCAAAATCTTTTGCCAATTCCTTGGAGGTAGCAGTCAATGTAGAACTACTGCCAAGTCAAAGCAGAGTGAGGTGATTTAAAGATGCTCACATAAGTGTACTACTGGCATTTCTATTTATGAGTTCTGCTTTGAGGACTTCAATATCATTTTAATTAAGGAACAATTGACCAGACAGGAACTATAAATTCTAGTTTATTGAAGAGAAAAGGTAGGTATATTTTAAAGTGTAAGAAAATAATTCCCAGTCTCTCTTTTAAATGGAATGGATGACTCTTATTAAATTTTTATTTAGCTTACATTTCAAAGGGAAGAAGCACAATGCACTGTTTAGCACTACGTTTGCTAAGATATCTTTTGCCTGTGTCTCAGTGGAGAAAAAAAATGCATCCACGTGTGTGACAGAGGAAACAATAAAGTGACTACAAGTGCTCCCAAAGTGCTTCCCAAAACAAGAAAATCTGATTTGAAACCTGGATTTGGAGTGGTGCAATAACAAGGCATTGAACAGGAACAGATGAACTTCTTTTTCCATTCATTCTCTTTGGGAAATAGATTAATAATTTATCCAAAAGGGACATACACCTGCCTATGGATTTGGCAAGTGTTATTACCAAACAGTTGGCCATTCACAGAACTGGAGGTGCTGAGGGGTATAGCTTAGGAGGGATAAGGTCAGGACTATTTGAACAAAATAACATGTAACAGTTTAATATATTCTCAGCTTGACCAAATATCCCCAAAATTCAGTCATACAGCAATTAATCATTTAATGTCACTAAATGTCATTCAAAACTATTTGAGTGCAAATAGTTTAAAGAAGTTGGGGCAATCTTTAGAGGCCCGGTCCCACTGGCCGATGGACACAAAACGTATGTATAAAGGACACACTGGATGAGCAAAATTTCAGGGGTGGCTCCATCCGTTGTCATCCGCTCCAAAAAGTGGTGAAAATTTGCAGAAACAGAATGGAAAACAATGGAAAAGAACAGACGGGGGTAGGATGTAGCGGGGATGTTTAATGGATGTTCATAGGAAGCCTAGCGGATGAAAGCAGATGGAAGTGGATGAAACCTCTGAAGGGGTTCCGGGGAGAATTTTGAAGTGGATGCATAGCGGAAGGGGCGGATGCATAGTGGATGAAGCAGATGCATCATGGACGCCTATAGGAAACAAAGGGGATGCCGCACGGATGTATATCGGATGCAAAGCATTCACTGCACATGCGGGGAGTATGAATTGCGTCAGCTCCATGGATATAAAAGGATGCAGCACGCACACAGTCAGCATACAGGGGAAAGACGTGCTGCCACATACATCTTGAAGGAACACCATGGTTTGTCAGTCAGGCAAGAAGAGGAAGCCCTTGCCTACTTGTTCAAGCCCTGGCAAGGTGAAGAAGGCCAGAACCAGCATCCCACCCCCTGGCACTGACTCTGAATCTGCTGCTGCTGCTGCTGTTGTTGTTGTGGACCAGCCCCAAGGCCCTCAAAGCCCTGCTGCTGAAGGCCCTGCTGCTCAAGCCCCTGAAGGCCCTGCTGCTCAAGCCCCTGAAGGCCCTGCTCAAGCCCCTGCCAGAGGGAGGAAGAGGCAAGGGAAAGAGAAGGGAGAGAGGAAACAGTACACCATTTCCGAGGAGCATGAGGATGAGGTGCTGGAGGAATGGCTGAGGGACAACGAGTACCTCTGGAGAAAGGGCCACAGACTGTATCGGGACACCAAGAAGAAGCAGGCAGTTGGAGAGACAAGGCAGAGAGCCTGGGGTACAGTGCAGAAGTACTCCTAGGATGGTGGAAGCACATGCACACCTGGTACGGCAAGCTACACCTTAAGAAATCTGGGCAGGCCGCTGTCAAGCTGGGAGATGTACATCATGGCCAAGTGAGGTTTCCTGGAGGGTGAGATCCGCCACCGAGGAGCAGCCCCTCTGATACCCCTCTCCCTCAGACAGCCCACAGACAGCCAGTCCTCTTCCAGCCAGGAGACAGCTACCCTGTCCAGGCAGGTGTCTTCAGAGGGCCCCACAGCAGAGACCCCACTGACAGCTGCACTCCCCATGCTGGCAGACTTGAGGATCCCATGGAGGATGACACCCTGCTGTCACAAATGGAGGAAGAAGCAGCAGCCACAAGAGGCCAACCCAACCCCAACCCCACCCCCAGCTCCAGAGGATGCAGGCAGAGAGGCAGACTGGAGGGCCAGGACCACAGTGTGCTGTTGAAGATCAGAGATACAATGAAGACCAGCACAGAACTCTCTCAGCTGGTCCACTTGGAGAGAGCATCCTTGGGCCAGAACACCTTCATCACCTACGTGAGCCAGACCCTGAGGGACCTGCCCGAGGCCCAGGTGATGAAGCAGAAGATCACAGCACTTCTGAACAACCCTCAAGGTCCAGCTGAAGCTGCTCCTACCCAGTCCAGGTCTGCTCCTCCACCCCAGGTGATGTCACAGCCCTTCCATGGCTTTCAACAGCACCTCATCTACCAAGGCTACAACTACCAGGACTTCCCACAGCAGAAGCAGAACCTCCAGTCCAGGCCCAGGTTCATCAGATGCCACAGATGCCAGTCCTCACCCAGCTGCAGACCAGACAGCCCCACTACACTCCTCCCTCCTCCACCCCACAGTCAAGCCCCTCAATGGAAAATCTGTCATCAGTCTTGTGCCTGACATCCCAGGTACTTGATGAAGGGCGTCTCAACCTCACGGGACTGAGTCAGTTCTCTGAGAGTTTCCTGAACACACCATCCCCTGTTGTACCCTCAGAGCCAAGCACCCCAATGGTGCCTCAGACCAGCACTCAAGCCACAGCCACCTCCATAGTCCCTGCCCGCTTAACAGCTGAGACCATGGACATGCCTCAGAGTGACTGAGAATAGTGTCAGAGACTGAGTTGTTTACTTGTTAAGTTTATCTTTGCTTAAGACACTTTACTTGGTTCATTTTGCTTATTTAATACAGTCATAAAGTTTACCTAAGAAAGTTAATAAAGGTTATCTTTGCTGAACACACTTAATACAGTTTACTTGGTTCATTTTGCTTATTTAATACAGTCATAAAGTTTACCTAAGAAAGTTAATAAAGCTTATCTTTGCTTAAGACACTTAGTTTACTTGGTTCATTTTTTTTACTTCATAAAGTGTTGGTGAAAACTTTGAAAAAATGGTTAAGCCTTTGTATGCTTGTGGAATAGATAAGGATAGTTGTGGGATAGATTAACCTCCAGTGCAAGCATAGTGGGACTGTGTGGTCCACCATCCCAGTGATCCAAATGATTTTCTCCGCCTTTTTGTAGAAAATATCGGTTGTCAGCTAGGTGTCCTTCTACATACTCTAGACATACTGCAGACATCCTAAATATACGAGATACACCCCAGATACAAACATTTTGTCCATTTTGAATATTTATATATGAGATGCATATGCTTACATCCTATCTGTTTCTGTGGTACTAACGCTGTGTAGACGTTCCATGTATCTTTTGTTTCCTCCCTCTTTCCGTTTTCAGCTGCAGTGGATGTGATTTGAGGGGATGGCCAGAGGATGCAGCGAACGTTTAATGGATGATAACGGACATAGAATGTCTGTTGCCTGTATATGTTGCGGATGTACATCATACGTGGCGGAAAGTTCATCTGTTCACAAAGTTTTGTGCAGTCAAAATTTCTTGCACAGATGAAATTGCAGTGGATGGATGCTCGACGGATAGAGCATATGAAACACGTATGCAGTGAGTACACAATGGATGCATAGCGTTTTCCAATGGATGGCAAGCTTTTTTTAACGTTTTACATCCTCTTTGCATCCGTAAGTGCAGTGGGACCGGGTCTTTACTATGAATTGGGAAATAAGTGGTTTTTAGTGTTCTACTAGAGGCCTTGAACAAGATTATGTAAATTAAAACAAACACAAGTAGTAATTTTTGGACCAATGTCTGCCTTGATCTTTGGAATGGATGCCAGGAATTTCATTCCAAAGAATAAATATGATTATAATAAGTGGGTGGGAATCAGTATAAAGCACAAACTACATTTAATTTGCTTTAATTTTTAATGATTTTTCATTGCAACTAAGCTAAACAAATATGGTGAATATTATTACATTCTATAATTTCTCACATTTGTTATATTAAACTTAATTTCCAAATACCATCAAGTGGCTCAGTTTTGCCTCCGAAGTATTGAGATGGTTCTTTCTCTAATGATGTAGAATAAATTTGTTGATTGTCTGAAGTCAGTGTTTCCAGATAAACAGCTTAAATGTATAGTTTATGTCATTTTATAGACTGGTATATGTTTATTGATGTATGAATATAAGATATGAACTAGCTTTTCACTTCAGCAACATTGATTTATCATCAGAGTTCACTAACTGAAAGAGATACTACTTCTGAGTTGTAATTAAGAAAGAGCAACATATTCAATATGTATCAGAATATATTCTATATATAACCATAATATCTATCTGTCTGTCTGTCTGTCTGTCTATCTATCTATCTATCTATCTATCTATCTATCTATCTATCTATCTATCTATCTATCTATC
>BLBF01000062.1:6476893-6503351 GCA_015471245.1 Laticauda colubrina | reverse complement strand
ATCTATCTATCTATCTATCTATCTATCTATCTATCTATCTATCTATCCATCTATCTATCTATCCGTCTATCTATCTATCTATCTATCTATCTATCTATCTATCTATCCATCTATCGTCAGTCAGTCTGTCTGTCGGCATGTCCATCGGCCACTCATCCACAACAGAATAGCCTAATCATGATATTCTATCTACCCTTATCTAAATGGTTTTATAAGTGTGCCCATAAATATTTATGTTGGGTATTATACCAGAAAAATATAATAAAGGGACTACTTATTTAATATTATATGTGCTAATAGTGGCCAGAATTGTATTTGCACAACAAAGATCCCCACAGGTGAGAAGGTAGTAAAAAAAAAAATACCAGAATGTGCAGAAATGGGTAGATTACAGGTGAAATTAAAGCCCATGTCACACTGCCCAACGGATGCAAAAAGGACACAGCAGACGAGCAAAATGTTCCATCCGTTGTTATCCGCTCTCAAAAGGGGCAAAAATTTGTATAACCGGAGCAGATAACACAGACACATGGAGGACGCAGGGCGGATGCAAAGCGGATGCGGAACGGAAGCCTAGCGGATGGAAGTGGATGGGAGCAGATGGCACATCTGCAGGTCTTCCGGGGGGTCTCAGCAAAGTGGATGCGGAACAGAAAGAGCAGATGCAGAGCGGAAGCCTAGCGGATGAAGCGGATGCACAGCGGATGCACAGCGGATGCACAGCAGAAGCCTAATGGATGCCTGGCGTTAATTGCGCATGCGGGGAGGATGCATTGCATCAGCCCCGCGGACATAATGGAAGCAGCTTGGAAGCAGGTTGCCATTCAGAGGAAAGACCTGCTGCAGGACGGATTGGCTGCCTTGCCTGTCCTGCCTGCATGTCTGCCTGCAAGCCTTGCTGCCAGCCTTGCTGCCACCCTCCCTGCCAGCCTTGGTTCCTGCCAGCCTCCCTGCCAGCCAGCAACCCCACAACCATGAGGAAGCACAGCAAGCCTCAGCCATCTGCTGCCAGCCCTGGCAAGAGGGACAAGGCTACCATCCTGCCCCCTGGCCCTCACTCTGGTTCTCCTGGGGCTTCTGCAGCATGGGCTCGCTCTTCTGGGGCTGGCGCTTCTGCTGCTTCTGCTTCTGGAGGAGCTGATGACAACCACTCCAGCACCAGCCACCTCCACAGCACCTGCACCCTTCACCTCTGAGACTGAGCGACCAAGAGGAGTGCCAGAGACTCGTTTTTGTCTTATAGCTTATTGTTAAAAAAGTCTATTTATGATTCACACACTTGTTTCATTTTTTTTTTTTTAATAAAGTCTTGGTGGAAACATTTGGAAATGGTTTAAGCCTTTGCTTGCTTGTGGGATGGGTAAGGATACCTTTGGGATGGGTTAGGATACCTGTGGGATGGGTAATAGCTGTGGGATGGGTTAGGATAGCAGTGGGATAGATAAACCTCCAGTGCAAGCATAGTGGGACTGTATGGTCCACCCTCCCAGGTGCCACACCTATGGCCCTTTATTATCAATAACGATATAATCAATCATCCACACATGTAAACATAAACACAACTCTTTATTAAACGCCCTGTTCATTGTCGGCCAACCAAACATACATGGCCCAATCTCATCCGTGTGATGAGACAGGCTGAAGGAAGCATCCATTAAGGATTTACCATCCTGTCTTGTACTCCACTGCTCCAGCTGGGGAGTTGCACCAGTGTTTCAGGAGATTGCGCTGCTTCTTCGCCTCACGTGAGGCTCTGTTGGGGCCTTGCACATCCTCAGTGTCGATCAGGTTTTGCCCTTGCCTCCATTCCCCAGGCTCCATGTCCCCATTGCCTTACTGGAGGTCCACGAGCCAGCTCTGCAAGACTGGGTAGCGGGTGCGCATGAGATTGTGCAGGATGCAGCAAGCTTCCACGATCCTCCTCATGGTCTCTGGGCGATGCTGCATGGTGGTGAGAAGTACCTGGAACCTGTTGGCCAGGATGCCAAAGGCGTTCTCCACCACCTGCCTTGCCCTGAACAGCCTGTAGTTGAAGATCCTCTCTTCACGGGTGAGGTATTTGGAGGTGTAGGGCTTCATGAGGTAGGTTGTGAGGGAGAAGGCGTCATCCCCCACGATGAAGTAGGGCACATCTTGCTTGTCGTTGGACAGCGGGTCTGGATCTGGGAAGCCCACCATGAGGTTGCCTTCCAGCCCCTCCTTGAGGTGACTGCCCTTTTATACCTGGGCATCTGAAGATGAGCCTTTGCCTGAAGCATCGATGTACATGAACTTGTAGTCAGCATCGACCATGGCGAAGAGGATGATGCTGAAGAAGCCCTTGTAGTTGTGATAAGTGGACCCCAACTTGGCTGGAGCTTTGCAGGCCACGTGCTTGCCATCTATGGCTCCAACGGTGTGTGGGAAGTTCCACTTCTGATACCACTGCTCTGCAACTTTCTTCCATCCTTCTTCAGTGGAGGGGTACTGAAGAAGCTCCTCCTTGTATTCTTCGATGATGGCCTGTACCACTTCTCTGACCACAATGCTGATGGTGTTGGGTGGCACCCTCCAGCCGTACTGCATGCTCCTGTAGGTGGTCCCTGAGGCCAGGTGGTGCAGAATTAGTGCCACCTTGAGCCCAGGTTCCAAGCTGGGCGGGAAGTTGGTGTTTGTCTTGGTCAACCTGGGTGTCAGCCGCTGCACAACTTCGTCAAACATGGCTGGAGGCATCCTCATGAAGTTCCGCAATGCCCGAGTGTCTTTGCTCCTGAGCTCCACCATCAGCTTGTTGTACAGTCCGTCCTCTGCTCTTCTGGTGAACCATCTTTGGACCCAGACTTTTTTTGGGTGCCTCCTTTTCTTCCCGTAGTAGAGTTCACAGAGCCTGTAGATGGTTTCGCACCTGTTGCAGAAGGATGGTGGCTGCCGAAAGGACTTTGTCACAATCCATGGTGGACATGACTGGATGCTGTGGAAGAGGAAGAGGAAGATGAAGGCTGCAGAGGTCTGCACAGCTTGGCTGCTGTTCTGAAAGTGAGATGCAGGCGAGTTGATCCCCCTTTTTATGGGCAGTATAGGTGTCCCTTTGCATCCTCTAGGCATCCTCTAGGCATCCTCTAGACATACTTAATATCCGAGATAGGTCCCCTCTACGGATGTTTTTTCCGTTTTAAATGCTTTGTTTCCGTGCTGCATCCGTTCTGCATCTGATCTGCCTCCATTCCACTTCCTCCCTGCGTCCGAGTGGATGCGAGTTGCACGGATGTGGAATGGATGCCTAGCGGATATAGCGGATGCGTAGCGGATGCGTAGCGGATGCGTAGCGGATGCAGAACGGACGAAGTGGATACATTTTCCGCGCAAAAATTTCGGGCAGTCCAAGACTTTTTGAGCGGATGAAACGTCCATAAATGGATGCTGGACGGATAGAGAGGAAGCCAAATGGAGGCAGTGAGTACATCGCGTTTTCTAATGGATGGCAAGCTTTTTTGTCTGTTTTACATCCTCTTTGCATCCATTGGTTTGGTGTGACATGGGCTTAAAGAGAAGAAAGATCCGGAATATTTTGAAAGATTGATTTTATCTATGGTTAAATAACAGAAACAGCAGTTAGAACATTTAAAATTATAAGTGAAGGATTAATTTCACGATGAGATTTATTACGATATATTTATTATCAATATGATTTAGTATTAACAATTAAATATTAATATTATGTTGAGAAAATACTGTTATTATATGATCTCTACTAATGAACATTATGGTAATGATGATGATGACTGTTGCTCAAACTAACTGTAACAACACAATATTTACATAGGCAGTGAAATTGTTGCTCTTTCTTTATATATATTATATAATTAAAAACATTGACAAAATTGTGCTGCAATAATCCAAAAGTCAGAATAGAGCTGGAAGAGACCTTGGAAGTCTTCGATCTTGTCCAACTCTCTGCTCAAGCAGAATATCCTATACCAATTCGGTCAGGTTCCGGTCCGGTCTTTTCTTGAAAATATCTAGTGATGAAGCACCTACAACTTCTGAAGGAAAGCTGTTCTACTGGTTAATTTTTGTCTGTGTATTTAAATACAAAAACAGAAAATATATAGTTTAAGAGTCTTAGAAATAGACCTTAAATAACTATTTCTAGTTATAGATATTCTATTTCTATGAATTCACTTTTTTCTTTTGGAATTCAACCTTTTTCTGATAAACTTTTTTGACATTTATTCTTTGATTTGCCATTCATCCAAACCACTTTTCTCTATTTGCTCTAGAATACAGACAAAAAGATCAAGTTTATTGATAAACTGCAGAATTAAAAGCAAAACTGAATTGTACTGAAGAAGTTAACTCAGGCATTTGCCATATTACGTGCTCCTAGAAGTCATAAAAAGGAAGATTAATTCTTTTCTCTTTGATAATAACTGAAGAGTTATATCTTAGTTGGAACTTATCACAAATTAACCTAAGGATTTCATTATTGCAAGATGTGGAAATAGTCATTAACTTCATTGCCTTTTTAAAAGGAGATCAGATAAAACTGTGGAAATCAAGTCTATCAAGCTCTGTTAATCTTCGTTTTATCTTTGGCTTGTGGTCAACCTGTCAATGCTGGAGAACAATGTCAGCCAATGGTTATGTCTCTACCTCTTGTTTGTTATAAGCACCCAAAAGCTGTCTGATTGGCCACTGTGAGAAAAATTGAGAGGCCTTGATCTGGTCTAGCATGGTTATGTTCATGCTCTTATTCATTTATTTAGTTGTGGCATAATGGAAAAATGTAATATATTGCATAATTTTTTCTGGAAAAACATATTTTACAATAGTAGTATTGCAAGTTATGTCCTGTTTTTATATAGAGTTCTTATTTTATAAGAATTATCTGTTCAAAGCCTAACACCTCCTTCAGATTAACTTAATTTAATTTATTGGGAAGTGGTGATATTTTAAAATCAAGAATGTTTCTGTTAAGATCTGTTTCTAATGAAATTTACTGAAGCCCAAACCACAGAATATGTATTGAAGAACAACAAATCAAACTGACTTTTTTTTTAAAAAAAGTAATCAGTCCCCATCCCCTCCTCAGTTGTAACCCAAGCATTTCCTTTCCCCACATCTTCACTGTGGTTAAAAATATTGTAACATATCTTATTAATATATCTTAGCCTTTTAAGTTAAGGTAGTTTGCTAGTAAGTGGTTTTCCCATGTAAACTTTATATTCTGTATTATTTATCACTTAATACAAAATATACACTGTTACAGTACAACAGTTCCAGTGATAGAGACTTGTTCAAGGCATACAACAAAATGTAAAGTTGTAGTTCTTATGTTTTGTGTCTTTTTTATCCTTTAGTTTGCAGTTCATTTGGAAATCCCTTAAGGCTAGGTCCCACTGGCCAACGGACGCAAAACGTATGCATAAAGGACACAGCGGATGAGCAAAATTTCGGGGATGGCTCCATCCATTGTCATCCGCTCCAAAAAGTGGCAAAAAATTGCATAAACAGAACAGAAAAAAACAAAATAGAACTGATGAGGGCAGTACGTAGTGGGGATGTTAAACAGATGTTCATAGGAAGCCTATTCTTCCGGGGGAGAATTGTGAAGCAGACGCATAGGGGAAGGGGCAGATGCATAGCGGGATGCGGATGTAACACGGACTCCTATAGGAAGCAAAGCGGATGCCGTGCGGATGTATATCGGATGCAAAGCATTCACTGCGTATGCGGGGAGTATGAATTACATCAGCTCCACAGATATAAAAGGATGCAGCTCGCACGCAGTCAGCATTCAGAGGAAAGACCTGCTGCCACATACATCTTCAAAGAACACCATGGTTCATTAGTCAGGGAAGAAGAGGAAGCCCATGCCTACTCGTGCCAGCCTTGGCAAGAAGGACAGAACCAGCATCCCACCCCCTGGCACTGACTCTGAAGCTGCTGGTGCTGCCCGTGCTGCTGGTGCTGCTGGTGGTGGTGGTGCTGGTGGTGCTGGTGGTGCTGGTGGTGCTGCTGCTGGTGCTTCTGGTGCTGTTGGTGTGCTGGTGCTTCTGGTGCTGCTGGTGCTGCTGGTGCTGCTGGTGCTGCTGGTGCTGCTGCTGCCACTGGTGCTACTGCTATTGCTACTGTGGTGGACCAGCCCCAAGGCCCTCAAAGCCCTTCTGCTGAAGGCCCTGCTGCTCAAGCCCCTGAAGGCCCTGCTGAAGCCCCTGCCAGAGGGAGGAAGAGGCAAGGGAAGGAGAAGGGAGAGAGGAAACAGTACACCGTTTCCAAAGACCATGAGGAGGAGGTGCTGGAATGGCTGAGGAAGAACGAGCCTGTAGAGAAAGGGCCACAGACTGTATCGTGACACCAAGAAGAAACAGGCAGCTTGTAGAGACAAGGCAGAGAGCCTGGGCTACACTGCAGATGTCCTCCTGGGGTAGTGGAAGCATATGCACACCTGGTATGGCAAGCTGCACCTGATGAAATCCGGGCAGGCTGCTGTCAAGCTCACTGACCGGAAGACCTATGTCATGGCCAGGTGCAGCTTACTGGAGGGTGAGATCCGCCACCGAGGAGCAGCCCCTCTGACACCCCTCTCCCTCAGACAGCCCAAAGACAGCCAGTCCTCTTCCAGCCAGGAGCCAGCTACACTGTCCAGACAGGTGTCTTCAGAGGGCCCCACGGCAGAGACCCCCCCAACAGCTGCACTCCCCATGCCGACAGACTTGGAGGATCCCCTGTCACAAATGGAGGAAGAAGCGGCAGCCACCAGAGACCAACACACCCCCACCCCCAGCTCCACAGGATGCAGGCAGACTGGAGGGCCAGAGCCAGACTGTCCTCTAGGAGATCAGGGACACGATGAAGACCAGCACAGAACTTCTCTCTCAGCTGGTCCATTTGGACAGAGGATCCTCCAGCCACCACACATTCATCACCTACATTAGCCACACCCTGAGGGATATGCCTGAGGCCCAGTACCAGGTGATGAAGGAGAAGATAACAGCACTTCTGCACAACTCTCAAGGCCCATCTGAAGCTGTTGCTACCCAGTCCAGGTCTGCTCCTCCACCCAAGGCGATGTCACAACCCTTCAATGGCTTTCAACATCCTCTCACCTACCAAGGCTACGACAACCAGGACTTCCCACAGCACAAGCAGACCTTCCCAGTCCAGGCCCAGGTTCATCGGACGCCACAGACACCACACCTCACCCAGCTGCAGACTAGACAGCCCCACTACACTCCTCCTTCCTCCACCCCACAGTCAAGCCCCTCAATGGACAATCTGTCATCAGTCTTGTGCCTGACATCCCAGGTACTTGATGAAGGGCCTCTCAACCTCACGGGACTGAGTCAGCTCTCTGAGAGCTTCCTGAACACACCATCCCCTGTTGTACTCTCGGGGCCAAGCACCCCAATGGTGCCTCAGATCAGCACTCAAGCAACAGCCACCTCCACAGTCCCTGCCTGCTTAACAGCTGAGACCATGGACATGACTCAGAGTGACTGAGAATAGTGCCAGAGACTGAGTTGTTACTTGTTCACTTTATCTTTGCTTAAGACACTTTACTTGGTTCATTTTGCTTTTTTAATAAAGTCATACAGTTTACTTAAGACAGTTAATAAAGGTTATCTTTGCTTAACACACTTATTTAAGTTTACTTGGTTCATTTTGTTTATTTAATAAAGTCATAAAGGTTACCTAAGAAAATTAATAAAGGTTATCTTTGCTTGAGACACTTGGTTCATTTTTTTTACTTAATAAAGTATTGGTGAATACCTTGAACAAATGGTTAAGCCTTTGCATTCTTGTGGGATAGATAAGTATAGTTGTGGGATAGATAAGGATAGCTGTGGGATAGATAAGGATAGCTGTGGGATAGATAAACCTCCAGTGCAAGCATATTGGGACTGTATGGTCCACCCTCCCAGCTGCCACACATATGGACCTTGATTATCAATAAAAATTTATTCACTAATCAACACATTTCAAAATAAACAAAGCTCTTTATTAATGCCCTATTCATTGTAGGACCACTCAATATACATGGCACAATCTCATCAGTGTTATGATACTGTGGTGGACTCCCATGGAAAGAATGAGACACAGAGGCTGGTGTACTCGGGATGGGAGTCTAGAGCAAATTCTAGTGCCCCCTTTTATTGAGAAATTCGTACATAGTAAGCATACACATTGTGGATTAAAATAATTAGATATAGCACACAAAACTGTTTACAATTGTCTGAGCTGCTTAATTGTTTCTGGTGTTTGTTTTTAATTTCCTTGCTTATCTCAGTGACCCTTAGGCAGACATGTATGTATAAGGTCTTAGACTAATCATTACCCAATACTGAAGTCAAAGTTTTATTCCCACATGAGACAGGCTCAAGGAAGCAACAATTAATCATCTATCATCCTGTCTTGCCACTCCACTGCTCCAGCTGGGGAGTTGCACCAGTGTCTCACAAGGTTGTGCTGCTTCTTCCACTCACATGAAGCTCTATTGGGACCTTGTACATCCACAGTGTCTATCAGGTTACATCCTTGCCTCCATTCACCAGGCTCCATGTCCCCATTCCCTTGTTGATGGTCCACAAGCCTGTTCTGCAAGACTGGGTTGTGGGTGTGCATGAGATTGTGCAGGATGCAGCAAGCTTCCACGATGCTCCTCACAATCTCTGGGTGATGCTGCATGGTGGTGAGAAGTATCTGGAACCTGTTGGCCAGGATGCCAAAGGCATTCTCCACCACTCATCTTGCCCTGGACAAACTGTAGTTAAAGATCCTCTCTTCACGGGTGAGGTATCTTGAAGTATACGGCTTCATGAGGTAGGTTCTGAGGGAGAAGGCGTCATCACCAATGATGAAGTAGGGCACATCTTGTTTGTCATTGGGTAAGGGGTCTGAATCTGGAAAACCCACGATGAGGTTGCATTCCAGCCCATCCTTGAGGTCACTGGCATTGTATACCTGGGCATCTGAAGCTGACCCGTTGCCTGAAGCATCGATGTAGATGAACTTGTAGTCAGCATCAACTATGGCAAAGGGGATGATACTGAAGAAGCCCTTGTAGTTGAAATAAGTGGACCCTGAGTTGGCTGGAGCTTTGCAGGCCATGTGCTTCCCATCTATTGCTCCAACGGTGTGGGGAAAGTTCCACCTCTGATACCACTCTTCTGCAAGTTTCCTCCAGCCTTGTTCAGTGGTGGGACACTTGAGGAGCTCCTCCACGTATTCTTCAATGATGGCCTGCACCACTTCTCTGACCACTTTGCTGATGCTGTTGTGTGGCACCCTCCATGCATACTGCATGTTTTCAGTCCAGGGTCCAGGTTGGGGCGGAGGTTGGTGCTCGGCTTGGTCAACCTGGGTCTCAGACGCTCTACAAGTTCATCAAACATGGCTGGTGGCATCCTCATGAAGTGATGTAATGCACAAGGGTCTTCATTCCTCAGCTCCACCATCAACTGGTCATTGAATCCAAACTCCATTCTTCTCACGATCCATCCTTGGACCCACACAGCTCTTGGACGTCTCCTTCTTCTCCTTGTGTATAAAAGGTGAAACAGTCTGAACAGACTTTGGTTCTGGTGATGAATGATCGCAGCTACCATACGGACTGTGTCATGATCCATGGTGGAGAACAACGGATGATGTGGAAGATCAAGACCAAGGCTGAAGAGATCTGTACACCACGGCTGCTGAACTCATACTGAGATTCAGGTGATTTCCTCCCCCTTTTTATCGGAAATATCGGTAGTCCGCTAGGTATCCTTCTACATACTCTAGACATACTCCAGACATCCTAAATATCCGAGATACGTCCCATATATGAACTTTTTGTCCATTTTTAGTCCTTTATATATGAGATGCATATGCTTACATCCTTTCTATTTCCATGCTACTAACTCTGTGTAGATGTTCCATGTACCTTTTGTTTCCTCCCTCTTTCCGTTTTCAGTTGCAGCAGATTTGAGTTGAGGGGATGGCCAGAGGATGCAGAGAGGATACAGCGGATGTTTAACGGATGATAATGGACATAGAACCTTTGTTGCCAGTATATGTTGCAGATGTACATCGTACGTGGTGGAAAGTTCATCCGTTCAAAAAGTTTTGTGCAAAGCTCAAAACTTCTTGTGCGGATAAAATCTCAGTGGACGGATGCTCCAGGGATAGAGCGTATGAAACACGTATGCAGTGAGTACACAACGGATGCATAGCGTTTTCCAATGGATGGCAAGCTTTTTTGTCCATTTTACATCCTCTTTGCATCCGTTGGTGCAGTGGAACAGGGGCTTTACTACTAGATGACAATGCCACAACAGAGAGTTACCTTTTTCAAAATCTATTTCAGAAAAGTTCCTCTATTTTCTTAAAAGAAGAAAAATAGAAAGTCAGAATGCCTTATTATTCTAATTATTTCATGGTTGTTGGAAAGGAAATGAAGGATAATGCTGCTAAGAAATCTCCCTTTACTCCATTGGTCATTCATAAGAACCCTAGAGAACAAAAACTATACTGAGAAATTATCTGTAAAAACAATTTTACAGTAATTTAATTTCACAACCAGTGAAAGTGCTTTTAAAATAAAACATTTATCATTCTTACTTAGTTTTAGTATTAATTGATTTCACACAGGGTCTGTGATAAGATTTGCCTTCCTTTGTGAAAATATTTTTCTTTGCTTATATTTACTATGAAATTGTCTGCTGTTTTTAATATCCCAGAGTTTGTCCTCTATTCCTTTTTTAATCAAAACTCAACAAAAACTATCTGGATTGCTGAAATGTCAGAAAGTACTTTGTCAGAACACCAAACATAGACAGGGTCATAGACAAATATAGACAACATTCCTTGCCATCTTCCTTTCTTACACTGTTATAAGAAGAAAGTGTAAATTTTGTTTCTGTTTTACAGTGTCCATTAACCTGTGTTTTAAGAACTATGTTTCCAGATGATAAGCATAATTCATTATTGTTCATATTTCACAATAAAGATTGCTATGGATCTTGAGTAGCCTAAACTTTTAGTTTCTAAAATGAAACACAAGAAACCATAATGCTTAGTAAATATCTGTAAAACAATCAGCAGGAAGAGGGAAACAAATGATTTTACCTTTTTCATATTATAAATCTGTTAATTAAACTATCAGGCTTTTGTTTTTCTAATTATTTGGGTTTAGTGATCTAAATTTTCTAATTTGTAAGAGGCAGAATAATTTGGATTTCCAAATTAAGCTTCCTGTTTGGCAGCTGGGTTGAACTCTACTTCTGAGGAGAATTGGGGTATGTTTCTAATGAATATATTGGAAACATCAATACAACCTATGTTTCATTACATGGGACCACATTTATAAAAAATATTTTCCCCAGTCAAGCCCCTCAAGCTAAAGTAGCCAGGTAGTAAAGCTACACCACTGATTTTTTTGTAAGGATTTTTTTTTAATTTCTATTTGCCAATAAAGTAAAACTTTCATTAATTGTTTATGTTCACAGTGATCATCGTAGTTAAATTTATATATTTGTTGATGTATATTGCTGTAACTCCATACTTTATTTTTTGAACAAAGCAATTCTTTCAAAATAATCTCCAAGCAATCTTCCTATTCCATGATTTTATCCAAAGCATATGTCTACAAGCAGAAATTTTAGACCAATGTACATGCAGATACAGAAACAGATAAAGATACATATAATCAAAGTTGGAAGAGACCTTGTAGGTAAACTAGTCCAACCCCCACCCAAGTGGGAGACTGTACACCATTTCTGACAAATGGCAGTTCAATCTCTTCTTGAAGGTCTCAACGGATGGCACTCCCACAACTTTCGAAGGCAAGTTGTTCCATTGGTTGATTGTTCTCACTGTCAGAAAGTTTCTCTTTGTTTCCAGGTTAAATCTCTCCTTGTTCAGTTTCCATCCATTATTCCTTGTCTGGCCTACAGGAGCTTTAGAAAATAGTTTGACCCCTTCCTTCCTGTGGCAGCCCCTCAAATATTGGAAGACTGCTATCATGTCTCCCCTGGTCCTTCTCTTCACTAGACTAGGCAAGCCCAGTTCCTGCAACCATTTGTTGTATGTTTTAGCCTCCAGTCCCCTAATCATCCTGGTTGCTCTTCACTGTACTTTTTCTAGAGTTTCAACATCTTTTTTATAATGTGGTGACCAAAACTGGATGCAGTTACTAAGGCTTTATAGAGTGATATGAGTACTTCCCTTGATCTTGACTGTATCCCTCTGTTAATACAACTTAGGATTGCATTAGCTTTTTTGGCGGCGGCTGCACACTGCTGTCTCATATTTAGCTGGTTGTCCACTAAGACTCCAAGATCCCTCTCACAGTTGCTGCTGTTGAGCCTGGTTTCACCCAGTCTATACGTGTACTTTTGGTTTTTCTTGCCTAAGTGTAGGACTTTATTTTTCTCTATATTAAATTTCATTTTATTAGATATGGCCCAGTGTTCTAGTCTGTCAAGATCCATCTGGATCTTGAGCCTATCTTCTTGGGTGTTAGCTATTCCTGCCAGCTGAGTATCATCTGCAAATTTGGTAAGTTCCCCTTCTATTCCCTCATCTAAATCGTTAATGAAGATATTGAAGAGTACTGGGCCTAAGATGGAACCTTGTGGCACCCCACTACTTACTTCCCTCCATATAGACTGAGACCCAATAAGGACAACTCATTGAGTATGGTTTGCCAGCCAGTTGTGAATTCATCTAGTGGTGGTGCTATCTATCCCATTTTTTTCTAGCTTACTAAGAAATAGGTTGTGGTCTACTTTATCAAATGCCTTGCTGAAATCTAAATATATTATGTCCACAAAATGTAACAAAAATATCAATTTAAATTCTTCAAATTAGGAAGATTTTTGTAGATTTGCTGACCTGAGTTCTATCACTGATGCACAGTGAACTACAAAGCTTATTTTAGACTCAAATCAAAAGATACAATAGTAATGAACTCTTCTGCCTTGAACAATCCCTTTTAAATTGTCTATTTATTTTTTTGCCTGCAAGATTCTAATAGGACACATAAGTAGAGACAAGTTAGCCTAAGGGTATCTTAGTGAATGCATCAGAAGATTGCATGCTGATCTTTGTAGTTTAATATTTCCAAGCATTAAAAGCAAGGCTAGCCTTTTTTTCTTTTTTTTTCTTTTTCTTTTTTTTGCTGCGAAAGCATTTTTAAGCAGCGAGATCTTATCTTTCATTTTGTTTGCATCTTGAAGTATTTATAGTTTTAATACGTAACTATAAATGTCCCCTAAACAAGGAATATTGCACCTTTAGACTACTGTTATTGGTTTATTGCACATCACAGCTATAAATTAGCATCTTCCCCTGGCAATGGTGAAAGCACCAAATTAGGTTACAACATGTGTAAAAAAGAAGCTATTAAAGCTTTGCTGTTGCTTAAAAGTCTTTATAGTTTACTGGTGTACACCTGTAAGTATTTCAATTAAAGATCTACATGCTTGCTCAATAACCTGGATGAGATATGATTTTGGCAGTCAGGACAGCAAAAGCAAGACTAAAAGCAGGGAAATTGGGGTATAAAACACAAACACTGTGACCCATGGATTTAAATTTATGCTAATCATATTTTTTTTTCTTACTAAGTTTATTCTTTGGCTGTTGATAAGAAGCTGCTGTTTTTACCTCTGGGCCAAATACTTTCAAGTCAATGTCAACCTTAGCTCCTGCAAAAAAACAAATATATGTTTTGAAAGCCTGCTATTGCCTTATTCACTTTACCTGGCACGAATAAATGTCAAGCTACAAGATCTATCAATAATCATCACAGCTGTAGAAATAACAATACACAAGGCCATGTTATGCAGGCAGTCTTTTATTATTTAGAGGCATGAATGTAAGACATTTGAAGTCATTCTGTATCAGTGGGTACTCAATGGGTACATAGAGGCAATGGTGAGATGCTGCCAGTATAACAACTGGTTTGGTGATCGTGTGATTTGCTGTGCATGTGCGTGAACAGCATTCCGAAAAAACTCACCTGCTATGTTACTACTGGGGAATAACACAACTGAGGAGCAGCAAACCACTTTGCTGTGTGAATCAGCTGAGAGAATATCAGTAAGAACAGTGCAAGGACAGGCAGGCAGGCCCACATAATCGTTGAAGCAAACCGGTTTGCTGCCAGCTGATCTTTGGAGCTAGGGGTTCGCCCAAACCAGTCCAAACCTGGAGAATCTTACCCTGCATAGAAGGAAATAATTTAGCCAAGAAAGTCATTACAGCTATCTGACTCTAGGTGGGGCTAGTTAAGTGCTTGCCTACTTCTCTGTATTAAAATATATAATAGTGAGTAGAAGGGACAACTGGTTGTATAAGATAAGATTTCTCAGATGTCATCACTCATCTTTATTTGTAATTCAGTAAAAGGAATAGGGTGGGGGTAGTTGTTTCCTTGTGCAAACAAAGTAGCTCACATATATTTCCTTTTATATTTTCCATACTTACCACGTATTTGGCAGTGTACACCTAAGAGGCACTGCAATTACTATCTCTTGGTACTTAAAAAAAATAGAAGGAAATGTGGGTGCCCAACAAATCTGTAAGGTCTGTAAAGGTGTGTGCATACCATCCCTTTCCTACTGTTCCCTTTTCTCCATTTGTTCGTACTCATTTATTGTGTATATACTTATATCTGTTTATATTTATATGTTTATATGTTATATTCATACATGCTTTTCTCATACATGCTTGACAAACAAATAAAAAAAATAAAAACATCAGTTAGAATTATGTGTGAAAACTAACTGTTCAAGAAAAAGCTAATATGCATCTTGAGATGACAAAATGAGAGGGGGTTCTTCAATCTTGTCACTAAGGGTGAGGAGATCCAGTAGGATGGAAACAGACCCTTTTTTGGTACTAACCTATATTGGACCTTGAGAAACGTGCTTAACAGATATGAGCAGTAGGAGAGATTGTAAATCATACTACATCCAAATTATAGATGAGTCAGGCTAGTTTATTTATTTGTAACCCCAGTGAAGAGATTTAATTTGTAAAATGATCTGAAAGTTCCTACATTAAGATACAATCATATCGGGATTATTACACATTTTTCATTTTAGTTAAAGTTACAACTAATAAAGGAGAATAAACCATGTAGCTCATGGTTAAAATGAGGAGTCCTTGGTGCTCTCTACACTTGGTTGTTTTCCTTCAGATATTACCCAAACTAGGTAACATCATTGTATAAATCACTACCATTGATGATGTTTTGGTATGAAGTACCAAAAGTACTTCATTTTGATTTCATTTCAAAAGTACTAGTTTTGGTAATGAAATGTCTGCAAGAAAACAACCAAGCTCAGAGAGCCTAAGGACTCCTCAAGGTAAAGATTGGCTTTCCTTAGTGATCATTTTATGCTTTTTGTTCTGGCTATTATTTATTTATTTATTTACTTGATTGATTGCTTTGTATTGATACTTCAACTCTGCTAGCCACCTGGTGTTGCACTTGCAAGATAGATGGCCATATAAATCAAAGACAATAAAAACATGCATAAATGGTGATGCATTTTCCATTTCATAGATCACAGGTTCTTCCTGGAGAATGTAAAAATCAGCTCCAGAATTAGTTGCTTCCTATAGCTCTTTATCACATAAATGATTCTTTCCTCCTAATTAGTTTTCTACTAATCTGGCAATTAACTAACCTTTGTCATGAGAGTCAAGCTTATTATGAAGAAAACTTATTGGATAAATAATGCATTCCTTTCTTTTCTATAATTCTATAACCTTCTAGAAATCACTATCATCCATTGCATGTTCTCTTCCATATCAGCTGACTTTAACTGTTAAACTGAAATACTGTAAAAAGAGAGAGAATTGCCTGGCCAATTTAATTCTGGTGGAATTTAAAAGCAGGTTGTTCATTGTAAACATTTTCAATGATAACACTTAAATGGGAATATTTGCAATTATCCTCAGTTTTAAGGTAAAATGTGGAAACCAATGTAAAATATGGAAGTTAGCAGAAACACAAAGTTGTATTCTTAGGGGTTAGACAAATACAAACCTCTAGACCAGGGTTGTCAAACTCCAGGTCTGCGGACCGGATGCATTATGCACTGGCCTTGCTCACGCCCAGTTTAGGGAAGGGGAAAAAAGTTCCAATACATCATGAGATGCCACCGTGACAATGTGAGTTTGATACCTCTGCTCTGGACTGTGCTGCTAAAAAACTGATCTGCAAAGAAGATAATGGCTGCTTGTATTTGGGATTAGATTAATACATTCATTTCTTAGAAGTTAATTAAAATCTATGCAATAAAGTTCATGTTGTAAAAATACATTTTTGTGGTCTGGTTTACACATACATTGTGGTTACAATGTGGAAAAATGGAGCAACTCATTGTTTACTCATTAATGTTTGTCTGCCATCACATCCTAGTCCATTCTAGGAGAGGTGGAATCCTTTCAAAATATTAACCCATTTCATAATTTCTACAACTATTCAGGATTGCCCAAATAGATTCTCACACTCTACTTCAATATTCAGATAAGGAGCACCGTGGGAAAATATTCAAATATATTAGAGTTGTTCATTTGTGTAGATTATACTACTCAGCTCTTCAGAAGAAGAGTGCAACATCATAAATTGCACATTAATAAATAAATGTTCTACATTACAGTTAATTACTTTATTCCACAAAAAAATAATGAACACACAAGATAGTTGTTGTCTTAAGCAACCTCATTGTTAATTCTGTGCTTTAGTCAAACTAGACTGTGATCTGTGGGTATTCTCTGAATAGCCATTTTAAGTATTTTCTGGAATAGAAAACCAGCAATTATGCATACAATTAATCTATTGAGAATGAATTAAGGCAGGATATATCAATTGGGAATATATGTCTATCTGCCTGCCTGCCTACCTTGGATTGTTCAATAGAACATTGTATTAACAATGTTGTAAAATTGGAAATAAGATTCCATCTTAACACACACTGGAAGATTTTAATTGCTACTTTCTTTTATTTTTAAAGGGAAATGGCAGATAAAAAGATACATTTTATTCATGAAACTTAATGTGATATTTTTTAAAAAATAGTTATTTTCTTCTCTGAATTTTTGTAACCCATCCACAATATGTCTTTGTTGGACTTTCTTTACTGGAAAAAAAAAATAGCAAATTAACTTTGATTGTGGAGGACAGCAAAATTGAGATGAGAAATTAACTAATAAAATCTGGAGAGGGCAGGGCAAGCACACCAGAATGCATTTGAATACTGTTCAGTTTCAGCACTTTTCAACTTTAGTGTTATTTAACTATTATTTTAAATAATGTGCAAAAAATGCTGATATTTCATGAATTAGTACTGACACAGAGAAAGAGGAAATTACTCCCACAGAACAAATTATATAGTCAGCAATTTGAATATATATACAAGTACATACAAATATAGCTATATCTATATAAACAGATGAATTGTAGATGGTAAAGAGATGGAGATAGAGAAATAAATAGAGATAGATAAATATAGTATCCCATTCCATTCCTGTGGGAGGCATAATTTAAGACACATGAAAGGATTTGCTGGTGACATTACCATTGTCCAAGGAATCTACCAATATACATATTTTTTTCTTACGTTTTCGTGGGTATTTACATGTATGCTGTTCAGCTTCCTTCGAGTATTATCCCATGTCATTGTAGTTGTGCTTTTAAAGTTGTAGCAACGTTTCGGCAGAATCTCATCTGCCATCATCAGGCTTCTGTATTGAATTTGTCTGTGAGTCAGGCTATCATAGCCATTTCAGTTTTAAATTTGAGGCTAGCCTACTGTTGAGCCAGATGGTTTTTTCTTCATCCTGATTGGTTGGGAGTCTTGGTCTGTGTTTATTGTAGTTTGCTGTGTTCTGTTTGATTGGTGTTTCTAGTTTCTTCTGTCTGTTTTGTGGTTTTGATTGGCTGGCAACACTGTGTTCCTGTATTGGAGGCTTTCAGTGCAACTTGGCTTCGAGTAAAATGACGGCTATCATCTATTAGGAAGCTAGGTTTCATCTGGGTGCCTGGTTGGGGTGTATTTGAGTTGGAGGTATCAGGGGGGATCTGTTTGTGCCCAGGTATTTGCCTGGCTTGTGGTGTGGAGATCTTTCTATTTGAGAGTGCAGGCTTCCAAATGATTGACAGTCTGCTGGAATCATCTCTTCTATTCATGCTTTCAGGTCTTTTTTCAATCTCTATGGCTTCTCTGATGATTCTGTGGCTGGGGTTTTCTATAGTGGCTAGGGTTTTAGTGCCATTGAAGTTGATGTTGTGACCTGTGGTTTTAATGTGTTGGACTAGTGAGGAGGTGTGTTCCAGCTTTTTTACTGCATTCTTGTGTTCATCCAGGCGGGTACTTATTCTTGTATTGGTCTGTCCAATGTTTGTGGCCGGGCATGATGCACAGGGAACTTCGTATATGCCTTGGTTTTCCAGGTCAATATTGTCTTTGGAGTGTTTAAGGATGGCTGCTATTTTTTGTCTGTTTTGAAGGCAGTCTTGATGTGATGCCTGTGTAGTTACTGATTTTGTCTGTAGTACTTCTTATGTAGGGCAGGACAGCTGTTCCATACGTCTGTTGATCTTCCAGGTCTCTCTTATGTTTTAGTGTATCTTTGTGGATCAAGCTGGTGATTTTGCTTTTGTGGAAGCCGTTGGCTATCAGTACTTTAGTCAGGGTGCATAGTTCAGTCTTTATTTATGTCTTGTCTGCCAGGCTTTTAGTTCTGGCAATTCGCGTTTTGGCCACGGAGTTTATCTGTGCTGGGTGATGGTGGGATTAGGTGGTTAGTGTGTGTTTTCTTCTGGTATACGGTGTGTCCTATTGTGCCATCTGTTTTTTTTGTAGGAATGGTAGTTGTTTGTTTATTTCCGTTTCCATGGTGAACTTGATTTTGTGGTGTGTGCTGTTTAGGTGTGTTTGGAAATTGTTTAGGTTTTCTTTTCCATGGGGCCAAATCACAAATGTGCCATCGATGTATCTTAACCATAGTTTGGGTTTGTGGGTGGCATTAGCCAGGGCTCTGGATTCGAATTCTTCCATGAACAGGTTTGCAATGACAGGTGACAATGGTGATCCCATAGGGGCTCCTTCAATTTGCTTGTATCTTTGTTCTTTGTATATGAAATATGTGTTGGTTAAGCAGTGTTCTGTTATTTCCATGAGGTGTTTAGCTGGTTGATATTTATTTTTGATGATTTCGAGAGTTTCTTTTATCGGGACTTGAGTGAATAGTGAAACCACATCAAAACTTACAAGCAGATCTTCTTGTTCCACGTGTAGATCTTTGATCATTTTGAAGAAGTGGTATGAGTTTTGTACATATGAAGCTGCAGGTTTCAGCATGAGGCTATTGTTGTTTTGCTAAGAGTTTAGCTTGGTTTTGTAGTGGTGCTACTGTGGAGCTGACTCTGGGTCTGAGAGGTATGCCTTCTTTGTATATTTTTGGGAGGCCATATAGTCTGGGGCATCTAGAAGATTTTTTTCTTGGGATGATCGTCTGTTGGATCTCTTTGCTTATGTGGCTGGTTATAATTTTCTTCTTGGTTAATTTTTTCAGATATGTGGTTGGGTCCATGTTTATAGGTTTGTATTTGGAGTCTTGGAGTAGGTCTGTCAATTTTGTTTCTTAGTCTTTTCTATCCATTACTACTGTGGCATTCCCTTTGTCTGCTGGAAGTATGATTATGCTATTATCTTTTTTTAGGGCTTGTAGTGCTTTGAGTTCTTCTTTGTGCAAGTTGCTTTTGGGTGGTTTGCTTGTGCATAGGATGTTAGTCAGTGAACACAATACAGACAAACACAATATAGAAGCCTGATGATGGCAGATGAGATTCTGCCGAAACATTGCTACAACTTTAAAAGCACAGCTACAAGGACGTGGGAAAATACCCGAACAAAGCTGAACAGCATACATGGAAGTACCCGCGAAAACTTAAGAGAACAAATATATATATATACATATATACTGTGTTTCTCCAACAATATGGCCTCCACCAATAGGAAGGTCCAGCATGATTGCTAGGCATGAGGTGAAATTAAGCCCCGCCCCCTAAATTTAGGCCTATTAAAACCATGTGTTCCCCCACCATTTCTCACATCGTTCATTTGAACTACATGAGGTGAAGATAAATGGGGGGAAGGGCGGGGGTGGGGGGGGGGAGAAAACCTGCCTTTAAGAGTGCCCTGCAGGTAGCCTAGGCTAGAATACCCTGATAGCCAATAGAAGCTCTCTGGAAGGCCAAGTCACCAGCCACTTTGATCGACTGATAGAAGCGGCCTCGGAGCGAGCGCACACACCACTCCCCTCGCCATGAGGCCACTTGTATCTGCTGATCGAAAGCTAGCTCCCTTGAGGACACAGTCCCCAGCTGCTTCAGGGTGATGCGTGGCTGCCCCTGTCCCCTCCCCTTTAGGGCAGACTATTTCCTGCGATGGAAGCTCCCCAAGTGCTGTCAACAGCCACTTCGATCGGCCAGTAGAAGTGGCCTGGGGTGAGCGCACACACATACTCCACTCACCGTGAGGCCGCTTCTATATGCTGATCCAAAGCTAGCTCCCTTGAGGACACAGTCCCCAGCTGGTTTGGGGTGATGCGTGGCTGCTCCAGTCCCCTCGCCTTTAGGTCAGTCTCTTTCTGGTGATTGGAGCTCCCCAAGTGCGGTCAACAGTCACTTCGATTCGGCCGTTACAAGCGGCCTGGGGCGAGCGCACACATACACTCCCCTCGCCGCAAGGCTGCTTCTATTGGCCTTTCGAAAGCTCCCTTGAGAACACAATCCCCAGCTGCTTTGGGGCAAGGCGTAGCTGCCCCTTCCCCTCGCCTTTAGGGCAGTCTCTTTCTAGTGATTGGAGCTCCCCAAGTGTGGTCAACAGTCACTTCAGCCGGTAGAAATGGCCTGGGGCAAGCGCACACATACACTCCCCTTGCCGCGAGGCTGCTTCTATCTGCCAATCGAAAGCTCCCTTGAGGACACAGTCCCCAGATGCTTCGGGGCGATGCGTGGCTGCACCAGTCCCCTCGCCTTTAGGGCAGTCTCTTTCCGGCAATTGGAACTCCCCAAGTGCGGTCAAGAGTCACTTCAATTGGCAGATAGAAGTGGCCTCATGGCGAGGGGAGTGTGTGTGTGTGCACTCTCCCCAGGCTGCTTCTACTGGCTGTTCGAAGTGACTGTTGACCACACTTGGGGTGCTTCTATTGCCAGAAAGAGACTGCCCTAAAGGGGAGGAGACTGGGGCAGCCACGCATTGCCCCAAAGCAGCTGGGGACTGTGTCCTCAAGGGAGCTTTCGATTGGCAGATAGAAGTGGCCTCACAGCGAGGGGAGTGTGTGTGTGCGCTTGCCCCAGGCTGCTTCTACTGGACGATCGAAGTGACTGTTGACCGCACTTGAGGAGCTTCAATTGCTGGAAAGAGACTGCCCTAAAGTCTCTTAGTGGGCTGCTCTTGGTGGGGGAGGAAATTAAGTCACCCCCGAAAAGATGGCAAGGCCGTCTTTTCAGGGGTCAAAAAAAAATAAGGCCCAGCCTTATTATGTGAGAAACACGGTATGTATGAGAGAGAGACAGCGCATTGAGATACATAATATTATATATGTGTGGGTGCATGCATGTTTATGGGTATCTCTCTCTCACACATACACACGTACATACACACAAAAGACTCTCCATAAACAGAAACAGCCTTGCAAAAATGTCCTAAAAGAATAATTGTGGAATATTTAACATAGTCCCCTTGTGTGATTAATGCAGTTGTAATCTTGGTAAGTTGGTGCACTCTACATTATGAAAGATAACTTCCATAACCAAGTATATGAATCTTCATTTGTGAATAATGAGCCTGAGGTAAAAAAGATGAAATCCTACAAATATCAGACTTGTTATTCATAATATGGAGATTCACAAATGTTGAATACAAATTTTTGTATTCATTTGACACACAAATTCTTCTATATTATCTTTCATAATATACATGTATCAACAATAATCACACAAGGGGATTATGTTAAATGTTCTGTCATTATTTTGTTAGAGATTTTTGCATGACTTTCAGTTTCATGAAAAATCATGTGTGTGTCTGTATGTGCGTATGCGTATAAGTCATACATATTGAGCAATACAAAAACATCCTCTAAAAAGTTAAATGAATATGTACTGTAACTCATCCATTCAATATATCCATTATTCGTAAAATTCCTACTTACTACTTCTTTTTGGATTTATAAGGCAGAAAGGAGGGAGGGATCTTCTTTCTCTTTCTCCTGTCTCCATAGTGTTTGAAATATGCCAACCATAACATCCAAAGCATCAGAAAACCTGAGAAATGAATATTAGTATCAATCATATTTTCCCTTTATATATAACATGCAACTACAGATACTAAGAAGTTGAAAGAACAGGTAAGTGAATCTTGGCTCCAAGATATTAATTATCAGGTCCAGATAATATTAACTATAAGTTAATGGTTTTGTCTAATGTTGAATAGATTAATTTTTTTTCTTAATTCATTCTCTTTTAGTTGGACAAAATTTGATTCCTTTTTAAATCAGTGTCTCCCTTTTTTTGGCTGTTGATAGTATACTTCATTTATGAGAAGATTGCCAGCATGGGCAAACATGGTGTCTGTCCAACTTCTGAACAAAAACCTTAAAGCAGAACAAAATAAAACATGATTAATGCTCGTGACTTCTAGTTCTTTTTTTGCCAGGTAAGTTCTTCCAGCTATGTAATGCTGATTCGATTACCACTAGGTGCATTATAGGTTTTCTGACATTTCTTCAAATAGTGATATCATATAGCCATATGTTTTATTGTTTATATTACCTTGAGGGATCTCTGCTACTTTTTTCTCTATGGCTAAATGCTGCCAACCATTAGGTCAGAATTGGATTTGTTGTCAGCACTGCAATTTATTGCAATACTAGAGAAGAAAGGAGCTTGCTCATTATCAATCATCTTCTCCCATTTCAAGTCTATGCACCTGCAACCTCATAAAACTCATTTTGGGGTTATGCACTCGATATGTACACAGAAATAGCCCAATTGACAGATCACAGGCATGGAACCCCTCCATGCCTCTGGGCTGTCAGTCATATAATTGACAAGCCATGCCAATCTTACTCATCTTTCATTATGTACAGTAATTGCTGGTTATTTTGTGGGAGTGGACCCAAAGCCAGGGGAATCCA
Source organism: Laticauda colubrina (assembly GCA_015471245.1). Lineage (NCBI taxonomy): Eukaryota > Metazoa > Chordata > Lepidosauria > Squamata > Elapidae > Laticauda > Laticauda colubrina. The sequence goes on along the minus strand of BLBF01000062.1, from coordinate 6,480,170 downwards.
GTAGTTTCTTTTCTTCATTTGTCTCACATTAAAACTTTAATGACAGTACTTGCAAGCCTTTCTGTCTTGGAAAAAATAGGCTTTGAAAAATGATGTTGCAAATTTTGGCCAGGATATATTTCTGTCAGCATAAGGAATGGTGGCTAATACTATAATAGGGGTGTCTGGTAATGATTATAGCAGGAATAAATAAGGAGAAGAAGAATGAGAAGGAGTATTGTTATAGAAGTATATGAAGTCTTTCTTGTTTTATGTTATCTGATTTATCAAATTGTAAAGTGATACATTTTGGTGATTTAATGAAATTAATTGTCTGCTACCACATCCTCATAGCCTGTCCAAATCCAGAGATAGCACAGCAAAATCCAATTGGGCCAAATCCTATTTTTGTTTCTACCTAATGGACAGAATCTTACCAAACTAAAGCTATAACTTCCTAACCTACTGTATATAGTCCTGAGATATTCTAGGGTATGGCCACTTAGGGTAGCTCAGAACTGCACAATTACTCCAGGCCTCCTTCTGGGAAAGCTATTTGTTGTCAAAGGTTTCTCCCTCTGCTCCTGCATTTTCCATCAAATAGCTCTATGAACTGCTTTGCTATTTCTCACTTTGTCTTGATGTGTTATTTGGATGCTGAAGGGTTAGGCCTGTTTCCATAATTTTGACCTCAAGAAGCTTGATGCTGTTTGCCATGATGATGTGTTTTGTTTTCTTAATAGTTAATGTCACCAAGGTTCACATTTATGCTAATAGTTATGTATCTGTGAACTGCCAAGAACTCTACTATTTGTGGTATTGTAAAAATTAAGCAACAACTTTTTTTAAGGGAATGACATGCAATATGTGTTTAAATTCATTAATAAATTCTATTTTTATGATCCATCCCCACTCCCATCTATACAACATCAACAAAACAAATAGTATTAAGAATACTGGTGAAATCATGAGCCATACTTTCAGCAGCTAAATCTAGGGTGAATGAATTAGCCTGGATAATATCTACAATTTGAAGACATCTGAGAACGTGTCATGCTTTCCTTTCCCTTTATCTCAGTTGTGTAAAGGCTAATCTGTATTAAATAAATTATAAATTGGAATGACAACACTTCAAAAATGGAAACATTTAAAATCTAGTGTTTCTAGTTATCTGATCTGGAACAGTGTGGTTGCTGCTTGTTTATATGGAGACAAAGTCAGACTTTATAAATCATAAGAAAATTCCATAAGCTAAGCCAGAGATATGAGCTGGTACTTCTGGATAGGGCAGAAATTGTTTGAAGAATCAGGTTCAAAGACTCAAAGTTCTTTCTCCTAGAAACAAGTAGCTGTCTGCATCTGCTGCCGGAGAACAACAACAAGATCAAAATGATCAAGTATGGAGACATGCACCATTTTATCACTTCAGAAGTCATCCATGAGCATGAGCATGATGAGCATGAACTGTTTCAGTTCTACAGAAAGCCATGGAATCTGACTAAAAGAGATTCAGATAATCCATTTCCTCCAAGGCTCTCTGAAGCTTCAATATGACCACCTTTACAACAGCCATTAATAAAATTTCTAAGTGCCCTTTCCATATTGGATTCCCCTATAATACTTCTATCCATTTCTCCCAAACTTTGACACTTACCTTGAATTGCAGAATAGGGTTACCCATCAGCTGGTAATGGCAATGATCTCTCTGATTCTAACAACTTCTTTTGTACTGTTGTGGCTGAAATAGATGTTTCTTCTGAAACAGAGATTATGCCAACAGCTATGGGTCAAGTTTAGCACCTAAATGAAAGAAAAGGACAGGGCCATGTATAGAAGCTATATTTAAGAAGGTTGAGGGTAAATATTGTGAGAACACTGAGGCTTATTTAACTCAACATGCAAGGGTCCTGTTTGTAGACTTCAGTTCAGCATTCAATACCATCATTACAGACATTCTTCTAAGTAAATTAAACAAACTAGTGGTACCTGAACACACTTGTGAGTGGATCATAACATACAGGAAGCAGCAGATGAAACTAGGCAGAATCATATCCACTACAATCAGCACAGGGCCCCCCCAAGGCTGTGTGCTTTCTCCACTTCTCTTTTCCCTACAGACCAATGACTGCATCTCAAATGATCCATCTGTTAAAATACTGAAGTTTGCTGATGACACAACAGTGATTGGTCTCATTCGAGACAACAATGAATCTGCATATGGACAGGAGTTTATACAACTTGCCTCGTGGTCTACTCAGAACAATCTGGAACTGAACACACTCAAAATGGTAGAAATGGTGGTAGACTTTAGAAAAAACCCTCCCATACTACCACCTCTTACACTACAAACCAACACAGTTTCAACAGTAGAGACTTTCAAATTTCTAAGTTCTACTGTATCACAAGACCTAAAATGGACACCTAACATCAAGAACATCATCAAAAAAGCACAACAAAGAATGTTCTTTTTGCGCCAACTCAGAAAGCTCAAACTGCCCAAGGACCTGCTTATACAGTTTTACAGAGGAATTATTGAGTCTATCATCTGCACTTCTATAACTGTATCATTTGGTTTTGCAACCCAACAGGACAGACATAGACTTCAGAGGATAATTAGGACTGCAGAAAAAACAATTACTACCCACCTGCCTTCAATTGAGGACCTGTATACTGCACAAGTCAAAAAGAAGGCTGTGAAAATATTTACAGAACCTTCATATCCCAGACATAAACTAGGCCCATCCCCTATCCATCCTAGGGCATGCAAGGAGGAGAGGGCCTTGATCCTCTTCACAGGCTGCAGGTGTGAAAATGAAATAGAGTTTGGACCTGTGTACTGGCAAATGCTGGAAACAAAGTATGTTTTATTTTGGTCTGAAGTTATCTTGGTTACCTTCCAACAGACTGTGCCTTGTTATCTCCTTGAATTTGGTAAATACTTCTCCTGTTCCACTGTGGAAATTTTGTCATTGTAGTTTGTTTGTTTTTTTATTTCACCTCTATCTGCTCATTAAGCTCAGACTGTATTGCTTTCTTTTGAAGACTATTTTTGAGTAAGTTTTATGTCCAACTGAGTATTATTAAACATTGGGGCCAAATTGGGGGCATTAAAGGAGATTTATTTATGTTTTGGATTTTGTTATGTTTGTATTACACTCTGGGTCATCACAGGATCTCATACCTAAAGAGTCAAAAGCCTGGGTTCAAATATGAATAGAATAGAATAGAATAGAATAGAATAGAATAGGATAGGATAGGATAGGATAGGATAGGATAGGATAGGATAGGATAGGATAGG
>BLBF01000062.1:6456689-6476883 GCA_015471245.1 Laticauda colubrina | reverse complement strand
GGATAGGATAGGATAGGATAGGATAGGATAGGATAGGATAGGATAGGTTATTGGCCAAGTGTGATTGGACAAACAAGGAATTTGTCTTGGTGTAAATACTCTCAATATACATAAAAGAAAACATACATTCATTAAGAATCAAGAATTATAATGTACAACATTTAATGATAGTCATAGGGTATAATCAGCAATCACATCATACTAGGAAACAGTCAATATAAATCGTAAGGATACAAGCCACAAAGTTACAGTCCTACAATCACAAGTGGGAGGGGATGGGTGATAAGGAGTGATGAGAAGATTAACAGTAATAGTAGGGCAGACTTTGTAATAGTTGAACAGTGTTGAGGGAATTATTTGTTGAGCAGAGTGATGGCTTTCGGGAAAAAACTGTTCTTGTGTCTAGTTGTTCTGGTGTGCAGTGCTCTATAATGTCATTTTGAGGGAAGGAAGTATTTATCAAATTCAAGGAGATAACAAGGCACAGTCTGTGAGAAGGATCCAACAAAGATAACTTCAGACCAAAATAAAATACACTTTGTTTCCAGCATTTGCCAGGATGCAGGTCCAAACTCCTATTCAGTTCTCACACCTGCAACCCATGAAGGCGTTCTCCTCCCTGCATGCCCTAGGATGGATAGGGGATGGGCCTGGATTCTCCTGTGACATTTCAGCTGTTCCCTGCCCTTCCCCAGCCTTCTCAACAACTTCTGGAACCACACTTCCACTCCCAGTCAGCTGTTCCTCCTCTCCCTCAGAGTCAGTCTCTACCAGGGTCATGACAGATCCCATTTTGCTGTATTAGAGAACTTTCTTAATCTCCCAACATCAGCTGCTTTAGCATTCCCTTTCATTTGAACCCTTCACCACTGCTATATGCAGAAGGAATCTCTCAACTCCAATGAGTCAAAAGTGGATCTCAGCTATATACATCAATTGAAAATAACAAATGACACATATCTGTCCAAATGATGTGCAAAGTATCATCAAGATATATGGAGATATCTTTTGTATGAAACTACAAATGATTTGTGTATGATTTTTTTCTCTTCCCCATTCAATTAAGTATTTAGTTGCAACAAACTGTCATTATGCCATAAATGTCTGTTCAAAAGAATTTCACAGCTTTAAATTAATTTATTGTGCTACTTGGTATAGTTTCTGGGGCAAGAAGACAATTCTGTAGAAGCTGTTTGTACTATGTTACTGTAAAAGATTGGAAAATAACTGTTGTGTATGGAAATTAGAAGACTCCAAAGAACTAAAACTGATTGGCCGAACAGGCCGCTCTCGGATTGGTCAATTAAGCACCATTTTGATTGGCCCGCCTGACGGTGGGAATTCTTAAAGAGCTGTCATTGGCTGCAAGCCACAAGCAGCCGCTATAAGAAGGGCTGCTGCGGCTTCGGCAAATGTTCCGCTACAAGTCACTATTCTGTTAAAATAAAGAGCTGCTTGTTGGAATACTGGTCTCGCATACCTTATTATCCAAACAGAACACTGACGACGAAGGTGGGATCATCCTAGAAGAGTCAGACCGAAGCACGTGGCAACCAGAACCGAGCAACCAAGATGGCCGGTAACAATGCGCCACCCGCACTGTTCAACCCAGCTGAAGAAAATTGGAAGTCATACATTGACCGCTTTCTGATGTTCTTAGAAAGCAACGAGCTACAAGAAATAACTGTATTCCTCACGCATTGTGGCCCTGCCGTTTTCAAAATGGCCAAGGTGTTAGCCAAACCGCGGGACGTAAAACAGATGGCATGGCCAGAATTAAACCGAATGCTACGAGCCCATTATGCGCCTGTAGTCTCCAATCTGATTAAAGGGCATGAATTTTATAAGTGAGATCAATAAGTAGATGAGAGCATCAGAGATTTCGTAGCAGCCCAAAGAAATATCAGAGGAGCCTGCGAATTTCAGAACATGGACGAAGCCATGAGAGACTGCGTGGTCCTGGGATTGAAGGATGCTACACTCCAAAGCAAGCTGCTAAACAGACCGAATATCACAGTGGCTGAAGCCATTGCAGAAGCCACTGCCACTGAAGCAGCCAAGAAATCTGCAGCCACAATACACCAGATGAACTCAACAAATCCAGAACCACTGAACCAACCCCGAGAAATGAAGGTGGAAGGAAACCAAAAACAGCCCACAGTGATTGCCCACCATGAAGACCTCGACTCCCCGAGCAACACTGATGATGACAACGAAGACATACATAGGCTTCAGTCAGAAAGAAAATGGTGGGAAAAATGAGGAAGGAGGTGAGAATTCCAGTGTGCTAGGTGTGAAGGGGATCACCTGCACTCTGAATGCAGATTCCTGGATGCCATTTGCAGATTTTGTGAGAAACAGGGGCACATTGCAAGGGTCTGCCGAAACAAAAAGAGCTATTGTCAAAAAAGATGCGGTAGCACCCCCCCCCCCCAGAAACAAAGAGAAACAAGCCAGAAGCCGATGGAGCTGAGAGAACAGAAATTGGCGAATGAATGACAGAGAAGAAACATATCAAACAATAATCATTGGAAATGCCAGGGCAGCAAACGCAAAAAACGTCCGAATAAATGTGAAAATCGAAGGAAAGCCCTGTAAGATGGAAGTAGACTCTGGATCATACCTGTCAATGGTATCATGGAACGCTATCAGAAACCTGATACCAGACATCAAGCAAAGAGAACTGGAATAGCAAAAGCTAATACTTAAAGATTACCAGGGAAACCGAATCCCAGTAGTGGGTCTTGGACATTTCCTAATAGAATTCAAAAACCACACTGAAGTACTTCCTCTGACAATCATCAACCATGATCGCCCTAGCCTGCTGGGAATCGAATGGTTCGCACCCCTGGGAATCAGAGTGACCTGGATCAACAGCATCGCTGAGACCAATTGGGAGGAGAGCCTGCTGGAAGAGTTCTGGGATGTATTCAATGGGACCCTAGGCCAGTACAAGGGGACCCCAATAACATTCAGCCTAGACCCTAAGATAGCTCCCATCAGGCTCAAAGCCATATGTGTTCCCATTGCCTTAAAACTGAAAATAGATGAGCAGCTTAACAAACTTATCGCACAAGGGATGTAAGAGCCAATCGACTATGCCAGGTGGGAAACTCCCATCGTGACTCCTGTCAAACCAGATGGGTCAGTGCGCATCTCTGGTGACTATAAGGCCACCCTAAATCATGCACGCCAGCAAAGTGTATACCCTGTTCCGGTAGTTCAACACCCGTTGCATTCATTAGGGGGAGGAAAAATTTTCGTGAAGCTTGATCTCATGCAAGCATATCAACAGCTGCCAGTTGACCCCGAAACTGAAGAGGCACAGACTATAGTCACGCACAGAGGGGCATTCAAATGTAACAGACTTCAATTTGGTGTTAGTGTTGCCCCAGGCATTTTCCAAAGCCTCATGGAGCGTCTTCTAAATGGAATAAAAGGAGTAACACATTCCCTATTTTGATGATGTATTAGTATCAGCAAAAAATAAACATCAATTAAAAAATAGACTGAGAGGAGTCTTGCGAAGATTCAGGGAAGCAGGGCTTAAGGTCAGAAGAGAAAAATGTAAACTAACCACCAATCAAGTTGAATTCTTAGGCTACCTTATAGATGAGCAAGGGATACACTCCACTGAAAAGAAAATAAAGGCGATTAAAGACGCACCCAGGCCTAAGAACAAAGCAGACTTACAAATGTTCTTAGGTCTCATTAACTTCTACAATGTCTTCCTGCTCCAAAAGGCAACTGTAGCTGAGCCATTACATTGACTATTAGATAAAAAAAATTGTCTGGAATTGGGGCCACCGAGAACAAGCAGCATTCCAAAACATTAAGCACTTATTAACATCCAACACCGTTTTAATACAATACAGCAACACCCTGCCACTGATGGTCATCTGTGATGCATCACCTTTTGGAATCGGTGCCATACTGAGCCACAAGTTACCAGATGTCAGAAAAGCACCAATTGCCTTCTATTCCAAAACGCTGTCAAAATCTGAAAGGAACTACAGCCAACTTGACCAAGAAGCCCTCGCAATCATAGCAGGTATCAAGAGATTCCACGAATACCTATATGGTAGGACATTTTGTATTATCACAGACCACAAACCCCTGCTAGGGATCCTGGCAGGGAACAAACCAACCCTGAACATTCTATCACCAAGGATGACGAAATCCATCGCCCAGGAAAGACCATCACCCATGAGGATGCCTTGAGCCATTCCCCGCTGCCCAACAAGGAAGGCGACCCAACTCCTACCATCTCCACTCTTCAGATCGAGACATGGCCGAATCTGCCACAAACCGCAGCAGACATCGCTAAAGCTACCGCGAAAGACCCTCTGACAGCTCGAATTCTGCATTGGGTAGATAAGGGCTGGCCAGATGAGGATAAAGGTGAGATTTTAAAACCTTTTTGCACCCAGCAGATTGAACTGTCCATTGAAAAGGGATGTATACTGTGGAGAGACAGGGTGGTAATTCCAAAAAAGTTGCAGGAGGAAGTGTTGTGAATGTTGCATGAGGGACACCTGGGCATAGTAAAAATGAAAGCCCTGGCCAGGAGTTACGTCTGGTGGACAGGGATGGACAAAGACATTGAAAAATGGGTGGCAACATTCCATGACTGCCAAAAATCAAGGCCTACCCCCCCCCTCTTGCACCAGTCCTGGAATGGGTAACTTCCAGAGGCCCAATATGCAGGTCAAGACTGCATATTGACTTTGCTGGGCCAATGAAAGGAAACACATATTTTATAATTGTTGACGCTTATTCAAACTGGTTAGAGGTTATTCTTATGGCGTCCACTACTACTGAAGCAGTCATAAAATGATTGAACAGACTTTTTGCTACACATGGACTGCCAGATGTAGTCGTCCCTGACAATGGCCCCCAGTTTACTGCTTTAGCCTTTGAGCAATACCTGGCTGCGCAGGGCATCCGACATGCCCTGACAGCGCTGGCTCATCCGGCTTTGAATGGACAAGCTGAACGCATGGTTCGTTATACTAAAGAGGCCCTAGACAAATTGGACATGGGGGATGTCCAAGATAGACTTAACAAACTGTTAACAATTCAGCATATCACCCCTAGCACAACCACTAACAAAAGCCCAGCTGAATTCCTCATGGGTAGAAAATTGTGTTCCTACCTAGATAGACTACATCCCACCTATACCTGTGAAAAAACCCCTGACTCCTCAAGTAAATATCGCTCCTTTGCTATTGGTGACTTAGTCTAAGCAAAAAATCTTACCAGGGACCCATTATGGCTTCCAGCCACAGTTACTCAAATCACAGGGCCCTGGTCATACCGACTCGCACTAGACAACAGCAGAACATGGAAGCGGCACATCAACCAGCTTCGCTCTAGGACATTGGAACGCAATACTACAGCATCTCCGCAAACACCAATAAACAATCCAAAAACAACCGAAGAAGGGGGGTATACACAAAATAATAAAAAAGGGAGAGATGAACCACGACAAAAGACACAACTCAAACCCGAATTAGAAACTCACATTAAACAAAAAGAGCACTTACCCATAGACGACCTCCGGAGAAGAGAACCGGTAGCAGGGGAGCAAGGCAAGGCCTTCCTGGAAGGAGACAGCCAGGCCAGCTCGAACAACCTGGACAAACCAGGAGGGAGTGGCAGAGCCACTTCAACCACCCCGAGAGACCAATGCGGGAGCGGCAAGGCTGACTCACCCTTCCAGGAGGTTCCATGGAGAAGACGTGGAGAAAAGGCGATCCTGTCCGAACCAATGGAAGACCATGCTGAGACTGAGCTGCGCAGGTCAAGTAGGACCCGCAAAAGCCCCACCTACTTGCGTGACTACGTTACGCATGTTGGACAAAACCAAGGGGGGGAGGGGTGTTCTGTATGGAAATTAGAAGACTCCAAATAACTAAAACTGATTGGCCGAACAGGCCGCTCCCGGATTGGTCAATTAAGCACCATTTTGATTGGCCCACCTGATGGCAGGAATTCTTAAAGAGCTGCAATTGGCTACAAGCCATGAGCAGCCGCTATAAGAAGGGCTGCTGCGGCTTCGGCAAATGTTCCGCTACAAGTCACTATACTGTTAAAATAAAGAGCTGTTTGTTGGAATTCCGGTCTCAAGTTTCTTATTATCCAAATGGAACAATAATTGAAAACTTCACTTTTAAAATAAAAGTTATAAAAGGAAATTCTGAAAGCCATAGAGCAACATTGTACTTTTGCTAATGCTAATTCATAAAACAAGATAGTAAGGGATATTTGGACTATATTTCACTGGAGTCCAATACAAGTAGTGTTGTCAGCATGAGACTTTATTTTTAAATTTTATTTCACTTTATTTTAGAGAAGGGAAAATGACTTTGTTTCCCCCCACCCAAACATCTTTAGTAATTATTAAACATATGTAATGTATTTGCTCTAAGCTTCCAATCATATATTATAATATTCACCATGAACAATAAGCAGCATTAAACAGCATTAGATTAAAGATGTACATTATTGAGTTTCATGAGGAAGAATATTCCCAAAGAAAAAGATATCAGATGAGGTTGCCCATATTATGGATAGGCAGCGTATAGCCTATAGGCATATATGTCTGCTTTTGATGACCTATTACACAGCCAACCATGGATGCCCTTAATTGTTGCTCCTCCATACAGCTGCTGCCTCATTATTGAAATATGACCTCTATCAAGATTGTTCATGCATTGAAAGTAACTGCTTTGACTGTAGCTTTCAGAGTACTCAATGCATGATTACAAAAGTCTTTCATATCAACTGCCAGAGCAGCTGGTCAAAATTCTGCTCTGGCTTTAGAAGATACTGTGTTCTGATAAATCACTATGATCTCATAATATAGTCCACTCAGAGGATTTGATAACTTTCTGCAAGTTTGCTACATGCCTGTTAGCAGTTATATTATAATAACATAAGTAGTAATGATGGAACACAGACCAGATGTTTTCAGTTTGCTCTCTGAAACTTCAGACTATGACTAACCTGAAAATCATATGGCTCCAACATCTGGTTTAATCAAAGATTTATTTAGATTGGCTTGGTTATTTGTGTTTCAACTTCTGTTTTTTGTTCTGCTTTGCCTGAGGATGAGTTCTAAGGAACCTGAAAGCTCGGCTACTTCTAAATGGCATTTTTAAAGACATTGCCCAATTATGGATTTTGCAGTTAATCAAACCTGCTATAATTTCCTTCTCTGAATATTCTACAGATATTTCTTCAGTTCCAATATCTACTGCCTGGCCATTTATTCCAGTATATTTTCCCAGATTCATGCAATAGGACTGACTTGAATTTTAATTTAAAATGTTATTTCTCCACATCAGACATTTGCATAAGAATGGCTTTCCTCCCTCAAAATATGCAAAAAGGTACCCCTTGATTTCATCTCCCTACAAAATTATAATATATAGCCTGATCATGAAGTTTATTTTAATAGAAATGTCTGTTGGCCATTTTGCAATTAAAGTGTATTGTTTTATTTTCTACCTGTAGATAGATTAAAGCAATATAGAGTAGAAGTAGACAACTTTTGGATGGTTGTGGGCCATACTTTATATTGGATGGGATGCAGTTGCAAAATGTGCAGAGCCAGGATTTTCAGAAGTATTCTATTCAAAAATATTTGACAATAGGAGCATCAATGTGCTCGGGGCAAATACACAATGGGACAAAAGTAGAGATGGGAAGCCTAATTAAACATGTGACATGTATTATTAACAACTGTAGTACAAATCCACAAAGAACCCATCTACATGCCTTGTAACTGATGCTATGAGAACCAAATTCACTACTTAAGATGAATTTCATTTGCACAGTGCATTAATGTAACTTGCCTTGAAATTTCAGCTACTAAATTTCCCCAGTTTAACTTTATGACACACCAATGGCTATATCAAGAAGAAAAGGTGTTGATGAATATGCATAAATCTTGTGCTACTCCTACAATAAATGGAAGCATGCTCTCTGTTCTGTATGGAACTTGGTAGGTTCCAAGTACTTCATTCTGATTGGCTGAAAAGGCCACTTATGGATTGGTTTATAAGGAACCAATCCGGGAAGCAGCCAAATGGCAGGAAGAATTAAATAACTGTCATTGGCCACAAGCTGGCAGGCTAGCCGCTATATAAAGGGCTGCCGTGGCTTTGGCTATGTTCCGTTTCTTTACCTAGTGGTTTGAATTAAAGAGTTGTTGTTTGGAACCCGGTCTCACGTACTTCTTTCTGGATGGAACACTGGCGACGAAGGTGGGATCGTTGGAGAAGCAGAGACTGAAGCGTGTGGCAATCTGAACTGAGCGAAAAGAGATGGCTGGTAACAATGCACTGCCTGCACCCTTCAATCCAGATGTAGAGGATTGGGAATCATATATCACTTTCTTATGTTCTTAGAAAGCAACGAGATGGAAGAAATCTCAGATCAAAGAAAGAGGGCTGTCTTCCTTACACACTGCGGATCGGCTGTATTCAAAATGGCGAAGGCGCTGGCGAAACCCAGAGATGTCAAGCAGATGACCTGGTCCGACCTGAACTGAATACTCCAAACACACTACACACCGGTGGTCTCCAATCTAATCAAAAGGCACAAATTTTACAAAAGGGACCAGAAGGAGGATGAAACCATAGCAGACTTTGTGGCAGCCTTGAGACACATTGGAGGAGCATGTGAGTTTCAAAACATGGACGAGTCTATGAGAGACCAGGTAGTCCTCGGCCTGAAAGACTCTACCCTTCAGAGCAAACTACTCAACAGGCCGAACATAACCGTGGCCGAGGCCATTACTGAGGCAACCACTGCCAAAGCAGCAAAAAGTCAGCAGCCACCATGCGGCAAATGAATGCAGTTCCAGACCTGCCAACCCAAACCAGGGAGAAGAAGGCAGAGGGAGGAAAGAAACAGCCCACAGTGACAACCCATCACAAGGATGTCAAAACCCAGAGTGACACCGAAGACGATGACGAAGATGTCCATAGACTCTATTCAGATATAAAATGGCATGAAAAGAGGAAGAATCAGCGGGAATTTCAATGTGCGGGCTGCGGAGGCAATCACCCGGGGTCTGAATGCAGGTTCCTCAATGCAATATGCCGGGCTTGTAATAAAAGGGGACACATCGAAAGGGTCTGCCGCAACAAAAAGAGCTATAGTCCAAAAAGATGCAGCAGCAGCACCCCCAGGCACGATGACAGACAAGCCAGCAACAGATGGAACTGCAATAAAAGAACCAGTGACTGAGAAGAAACACATCAGACAGTCACCATTAATAATGCCAGGGCGGAAAGTGGAAAGAAGGTTCAGATAGAGGTGAGCATCGAGGGGAGACCCTGCAAGATGGAAGTCAACTCAGGGTTGTTCCTATCGATGGTATCCTGGAATACCATCCAGCGCCTAATCCCGAACATCAAGCAGAAAGAACTAAAGAAACAAAAACTTGTGCTAAAAGACTATCAGGGAAATTGAAACCCTGTAACTGGCCTTGGACATTTTTTAGTTGAATTTAAACAACACGCCGAAGTCTTGCTTTTGACTATAGTCGACCATGACTGCCCTAGTCTGCAAGGAATCGAATGGTTCGCGCCTCTGGGAATCTGGATGACTAGGATCAACCGCATCGCTCCTACCAACTGGGAGGAGAACCTACTACATGAATTCCAAGATGTATTCAACGGGACTCTTGGCAAGTACAAGGGGACCCCAATTTCATTTAACCTAGACCTGAAAATAGCCCCCATTCATTTAAAGGCCAGACGTGTTACATTCGCGCTTAAACCAAAAATTGACGAACAGCTGAATAAGTTGATAGCGCAAGGGGTTTTAGAACCAATTGACCACGCCAAGTGGGAAACCTCTATTGTCACACTGGTAAAGCCAGATGGGTCAGTGCGCATCTGTGGGGAGTATAAGGCAAACCTCAATCACACGCTCCAACAAAGCGCATACCCAGTGCCAGTAGTGCAACATTTATTGCACTTGTGAGGGGGAGGAAAAATATTTGCAAAACTCGACCTAGAACAAGCTTATCAGCAGCTACCCATTAATCCAATAACAGAAGAGGCACAAACGATAGTAACGCATAGAGGGGCATTCAAATGTAACCACCTCCAATTCGGTGTTAGTGTTGCCACAGGCGTTTTCCAAAGCCTCATGGAACATATACTAAATGGAATCAAAGGTGTCGTCCCATATTTCAATGATGTACTGGTCTTAGCAAAAAACGCCAGCCAGCTAGAGACCAGGATAAGAGAAGTCTTAACTCACTTTAGAAAATCAGGCCTAAAAGTTAAGAAGGAAAAATGTGAACTGGCCACTAACCAGGTCGAATTTTTGGGCTATTTAATCGATGAGCAAGGCATTCACCCAATAGAAAAGAAGGTGAAGGCTATCAAAGACAGTTCAAGACCAAAAAACAAAACCGATGTCCAGGCGTTCCTAGGCCTCATAAATTTTTACAATGTGTTTCTACCCCATAAGGCAACAATAGCAGAACCCCTACATCGACTGTTAGATTAAAAAAAACATTTGGACATGGAGCCACCAGGAACAGAGAGCCTTCCAAGGTATTAAAGACCTATTAACATTAGACACCGTCATTATCCAGTTTAGCAACACCCTGCCTCTGACGTCACCTGTGATGCTTCACCTTTTGGGGTCGGCGCCATCCTGAGTCACTAGCTTCCAGATGGCAGAGAGGCACCGGTCACCTTTTACGCAAATACACTCTTCAAGGTGGAACGCAATTACAGCTAACTTGATCGTGAAGCCCTGGCAATAGTTGCTGGGGTCAAATGATTCCATGAGTACCTTTACGGTAGACCTTTTTCTATCATAACCAACCACAAGCCTCTCCTTGGAATTCTAGCGGGAAACAAGCCAACCCCGAACATTCTGTCTCCTAGAATGATGAGTTGGTCTGAATTTCTTGCTGCCTACTCCTACACACTCCTCCACAGACCTGGTAAAGCCATCTCGCACAACAACGCCCTGAGCCGTTCCCCGTTGCCCATCACAGAAGATGACCCTGCTCCAACTACCTCCACATTCCAACTTGAGACCTGTCCGGAACTACTGCTGACTGCAGCTGATGTCGCGAGAGCCACAACCAAAGACCCTATGACAGCGCGAATACTGAACTGGGTAGGTAAAGGCTGGCTGGAGGAAAATAAAAAAACTGAGACTTTTAAACCTTTCCGTACCAGACAGACTGAGCTGTCTATTGAAAAGGGGTGCATCTTATGGACTGACAGGGTGGTAATCCCAGGCAACCTACAGGAAACCATCCTAGGCATGCTGCATGAGGGTCACCCGGGCATAATTAAGATGAAAGCCCTGGCCAGGAGTTATGTCTGGTGGCCAGGGCTGGACAAAGACATTGAACTCTGGGTTGCAACATGCCACGCCTGTCAGAAAGCGAGGCCTACCCCCCCCCCACAGCCATCAATACGGGACTGGGAAACTCCCCGGGGTCCATGGTCTTGGGTGCACATTGACTTTGCTGGGCCAACAAAGGGGAACACCTTTTTGATTGTGGTCGATGCATATTCAAACTGGTTGGAAGTCATCCTCATGGCTTCCACAACCACCGAGGCTGTCATGAAACAACTTGACAAACTGTTTGCGACACATGGGCTACCAGATGTACTGGTTTCGGACAATAGGCCTCAGTTTACCACCTTGCAGTTCGATACCCTTCCCAGGGTATCCATCATGCCTTAACTGCGCCGGACCATCCGGCTGCGAATGGCAGGGTCAAACGCATGGTTAGGTATACTAAGGAGGGCCTAGAGGGAATGGACAAGGGGGACGTGCAGGACAAACTCAACCAACTCCTAACCTTGCAACATATTTCTCCTAGTAGCACTACAAATAAAGGGTAGGAAACTACGGTCCTACCTGGACAGGTTACACCCCACCGACACATGGGACAAGCACCCCGACTCCTCTAGCAAATACCGTACCTTCAAAATCAGTGACCTAGTCTATGCCAAGAACCTTACCAGGGACCCTCTATGGCTGCCAGCCACCATCACACAAGTCACACCCCAGTCCTACTGACTAACGCTAGATGATGGGAGGGAATGGAAGTGGCACATAGACCAGCTTCGTTCCTGCAATCTCGAAAGAAAAACCACCGCAGAACCAAAAATAATAAATTCAGATGAAAGAACAACCAAGGAGAGCGGGGAAGTACAAATAAATAAAAAAGGGAGAGACGAACCTCCCATAACAAGACAAAGAACTCTGCAAAACAACAATCTAACCAAACAAAAAGAGCAGTCATGGTTAGATGAACCCCAAGAAAGAAGTCCGGGAGCAGGAGAGTGAAGTGAGGCCTTCCTGGAAGGTGGCAGCCAGGCCAGCTGAACCAACCCGGCCAAACCAAGAGGGAGCGGCGGAGCCATCTCAACCGGCCTGAGAGACTTAGGCGGGAGTGGCATGGCTGACTCACCCTTCCAGGAGGTTCCATGGAGAAGGTCGAGAGAAGCAGCGATCCCATCCAAACCACTTGAAGACCAAAACAAGACTGAGCCATGCAGGTCAACTAGAACTAGGAAAAGGCCCACCTACCTGCGCGACTACATCACCCTCATTGGACTGAACTAAAGGGGGAGGGTGCTCTGTATGGAACTTGGTAGGTTCCAAGTACTTCATTCTGATTGGCCAAAAAGGCCACTTAGTGATTGGTTCGCTAGGAACCAATCTGGGAAGCCGCCAAATGGCGGAAGAATTAAATAACTGTCATTGGCCACAAGCCGGCAGGCTAGCCGCAATATAAAGGGCTGCCATGGCTTGGGCTATGTTCCGTTTTTTTACCTAGTGGTTTGAAATAAAGATTTGTTGTTTGGAACCCGGTCTCACGCGCTTCTTTCCGGATGGAACACTCTCAATCTATTTTTTGATATTCGGTAGCACTCTGTGGCCATGCGTCCCTGAAGTTTCATTTGGATTACTGATTCTGTAGAATATTTGCTGCTTCAGATCACTACAAATTTTCTCCATTTATGACAGCAAATTTATGACAGCCTTACACAAACTAAAAATGGAGGAAAACAATTCTTATGCAAATGTGATGTGGAAAAAGAACAATTGCAATTGCAAGCAGGTTTGTAAGGAAGAGTTAATCCCTAATGAACAGCAGATGTAAATACTTTATTTACTTTTATTCAATGAAACTTTAAAAGTGATGGATGATTTAGAATAACTATTGATTTTAACATAAAAATGATCTGATGCAAAACAGTAAGAAGCCAAATATTAATACATTTTATTCAAATGAATGGAGGTGGGCTAACTTGGAGGCATGATCAGTGCATAAACTATGATGGATGTCTTACCAATTAAAGGCCCTGTCATACTGCCCAACGGATGCAAAACGGACACAACGGACGAGCAAAATGTTCCATCCGTTGTTATCCACTCTCAAAAGGGGCAAAAATTTGCATAACCGGAGCGGATAACACAGACGGGGGGAGGACGCAGGGTGGATGGAAAGCGGATGCGGAACGGAAGCCCAGCGGATGGAAGTGGATGAGAGTGGATGGCACATCCACTGGGCTTCCGGGGGGCCTCAGCAAAGTAGATGCGGAACGGAAAGAGCGGATGTAGAGCGGACGCTGAGCGGATGAAGTGGATGCACAGCGGATGCACAGCAGATGAAGCGGATGCAGAGCGGAAGCCTAGCGGATGCACAGTGGAAGCCTAACGGATGCCTGACGTTAATTGCGCATGTGGGGGGGATGCATTGCGTAAGCCACACAGATATAAAGGGAAGCAGCTCGCACATGGCCAGCATTCGGAGGAAAGACCTGCTGCAGGATACATCGAGTCCTTGCCTGCCCTGCCTGCATGCCTGCCTGCAAGTCTTGCTGCCAGCCTTGCTGCCAGCCTGCCTCCAAGCCTCCTGGCCAGCCTCCCTGCCAGCCTTGCTCTTTGCCTGCCTGCCAGCCTTACTGCCAGCCTGCCTTCCAGCCTCCCTGCCAACCAATCTGCCTGCCACCTTGGTGCCTGCCTGCCTGTCAGCCTTGGTGCTGCCTGCCTGCCTGCCTGCCTGCCAGCCTTCCTGCCAGGCTTCCTGCCAGCCTTGGTGCAAGACTTCCTGCCAGCCTTGTTGCCAGCCTTCCTGCCAGCCTTGGTGTCTGCCAGCCTCCCTGCCAGCCTCCCTGCCAGGCAGAAACACCACAACGATGGGGAAGAAGCGAAAGTCTCAGCAACCTGCCGCCATCCCTGGCAAGAAGGACAGGGCCACCCTCCCGCCCCCTGTCCCTGACTCTACTTCTGCTGGGGCTTCTGCTTCTCGGGTTCGCTCTTCTGGTGCTGGAGCTTCTGCTTAAGCTGCTCCTGGCGGTGGTGCTTCTGCTGCTGCGTACTCTGCTGAAGCTGCTCCTGGCGGTGGTGCTTCTGCTGCTGCGTACTCTGCTGAAGCTGCTCCTGGTCCTGCTGGTCCTGCTGGTCCTGCTGGTCCTGCTAGTCCTGCTCGTCCTGCTCGTGCTCCTGGTCTTGCTCGTCCTGCTTGCCCTGCTCGTGCTCCTGGTCCTGCTGGTGCTGCTGGTGCTGCTGCTGCTACTGCTGATGGGGCTCCTGGTGCTTACTCTGCTGCTGCTGATCCTGGTCCTGCTGATCCTGCTGCTGCTGCTGCTGCTGATGATGATGATGATCCTGCTGCTGCTGCTGCTGCTGCTGTTGCTGCTGCTGCTGCTGATTATGATCCTGCTGGTGCTGCTGGTGGTGGTGGTGTGGAGGAGCAGCCCCTACCACCTGGGAGCCCCTCTGATGAGGGCCCATCTGGTCCTGCCAAAGGGAGGAAGAGGCGGATGCGGGGACGTGAGAGGAGGCAATACTTCATTGAGGAGGAACACAAGGATGAGGTGCTGGAGTGGCTGAGAGAGAATGACTATCTATGGCAGAAGGGACACCGGCTGTACAGGGACACCAAAAGGAAGCAGGCTGCTTGGAGAGAGAGGGCGGAGAGTATGAGTTACACTTCGGAGGTGCTCCTCGGCTGGTGAAAGCACATGGACACCTGGTACGGGAAGCTGCACCTGAAGAAATCTGGCCAGGCCACAGTTAAGCTGACGGACAGAGACACCTACTTCATGGCCAGGTGCAGCTTCCTGGAGGGTGAGATCTGCCACCAAGGAGCACCAGGAGCCCCTCTCACAACCCTCTCTCTCCGGCAGCCTGCTGAGACCCAGTACTCTTCCGGCCAAGAGTCAGTCCCTGTCTCCAGGCAGGTTTCTGTGGCGCGTGCCATGGCGGAGAACCTGTGGACAGGTGTTGTAACCATGGTGGAGCACTTGGAGGACTCCCTGGTGTGGTGGGAGAAAGGAGACATTGAGTCCACCACAGTTGTAGCCGCATCCACCCCGCCCCCAGCTCCACCTCCACAGAAAGGCAGAGAGCCAGACAGCAGGAGGGGCAAAGCCACACTGTCCTGCTGGAGATCAGGGACACCATCGGCACCAGCATAGATCTCCTCTCTCAGCTGGTCAGCACCGACTCCTCATCCTCCAACCGCAAGAACTTCCTCACCTATGTCAACCAGACCCTCAGGAACATGGAGGAAGCCCAGTACCTGGTGGTGAAGGACCGGATCACCAAGCTGCTTCACAACCCTCCAGATCCAGAGGAACCTGCTCCCACCCAGTCCAGGTCTGCTCCTCCACCTCCACCCCAGGTGATGTCCCTCCCATTCCAAGGCTTCCCACAGCCCCTCACCTACCAGGGCGATGGCTACCAGGAGGTCCAGCAGCACAGGCAGCAGCCCTTCCCAGTCCAGGCAAAGAGTCATCGGGTGACACCATTGCCACCGGTTCCACTGATGCCACCGATGCCACCCACGAAAATGATGCCACCGATGACAGCGATGCCACCCACGCCAGTCCTCACCCAGCTGCAGACCAGAGAGCCCCACTACACTACTCCTTCCTCCATCCCACAGCCAAGCCCGGCCTCAGTACATCTGTCAACATTACTGGGGCTGACACCCCATGGCATGGAGGGAGGACCTCTCAGCATCATGGGTCTGAGCCAGCTGTCTGAGAGTTTCCTCAACACACCATCCCCTGTTGTCCTCTCAGGGCCAGGCACCCCAATGATGATACAGACCAGCACTCCAGCACAACCCACCTTCACAGCACCTGGACCCTTCACCCCTGAGACTGGGCACACCTCTGAGTGACCAATAAGAGTGACAGAGACTGGGTAGCTGGCTACCTGTGGACTTTATTTGGACACTTGACTTGGGACATTTTTCTTTTACAGCTTGTTGTTCAATAAAGTTTATCTTTGATTCACACACTTGCTTCATTTATTTTTTTTAATAAAGTCTTGGTGGAAACTTTTAGAATTGGTTTAAGCCTTTGCATGCTTGTGGGATGGGTTAAGATAGCAGTGGGATGGGCAGGGATACCTGTGGGATGGGTAATAGCTGTGGGATGGGTAAGGATAGCAGTGGGATAGATAAGCCTCCAGTGCAAGCATAGTGGGATTGTATGGTCCACCCTCCCTGGTGCCACACCTATGGCCCTTTATTATCAATAATAATGTAATAATAATCCACACATGTCAACACAAACACAACTCTATATTAAACGCCCTGTTCATTGTAGGCCCACCCAACATACATCCCCAATCTCATCCGTGTGATGAGACAGGCTGAAGGAAGCACCCATTAATCATCTATCATCCTGTCTTGCCACTCCACCACTCCAGCTGGGGAGTTGCACCAGTGTCTCAGGAGGTTGCACTGCTTCTTCCCTTCACATGAAGCTCTGTTGGGGCCTTGCACATCCACAGTGTCTATCAGGTTTCGCCCTTGCCTCCATTCCCCAGGCTCCATGTCCCCATTGCCTTGTTGGAGGTCCACGAGTCTGTTCTGCAAGACTGGGTAGCGGGTGCGCATGAGATTGTGCAGGATGCAGCAAGCTTGCACGATCCTCCTCACAGTCTCTGGGCGATGCTGCATGGTGGTCAGAAGTACCTGGAACCTGTTGGCCAGAATGCCAAAGGTCTTCTCCACCACCCGCCTTGCCCTGGACAGCCTGTAGTTGAAGATCCTCTCTTCATGGGTGAGGAGTCTGAAGTGTAGGGCTTCATGAGGTAGGTTCTGAGGGAGAAGGCGTCATCCCCCACGATGAAGTAGGGCACATCTTGCGTGTCATTGGGCAGGGGGTCTGGATCTGGAAAGCCCATGATGAGGTTACCTTCCAGCCCCTCCTTGGGGTCATTGGCGTTGTATACCTGGGCATCTGAACATGAGCCGCTGCCTGAAGCATCGATGTCCATGAACTTGTAGTCAGCATCGACCATGGCAAAGAGGACGATGCTGAAGAAGCCCTTGTAGTTGAAATAAGTGGATCCCGACTTGGGTGGTGCTTTTCAGGCCACGTGCCTGCCATCTATGGCTCCAACGGCATGTGGGAAGTTCCACCTCTGATACCACTGCTCTGCAACTTTCTTCCATCCTTCATCAGTGGAGGGGCACTGGAGGAGCTCCTCCTTGTATTCTTCGATGATGGCCTGCACCACTTCTCTGATCACAATGCTGATGGTGTTGTGTGGCACCCTCCAGCCATACTGCATGCTCCTGTAGGTGGTCCCTGAGGCCAGGTGGCGCAGAGTGAGTGCCACCTTGAGCCCAGGTTCCAGTCTGGGCCAGAAGTTGGTGTTTGCCTTGGTCAACCTGGGTATCAGCTGCTGCACATCTTGGTCAAACATGGCTGGAGGCATCCTCATGAAGTTCTGGAATGCCCGAGTGTCTTCGTTCCTGAGCTCCACCATCAGCTTGTTGTACAGTCCATACTCTGCTCTTCTCCCGATCCATCTTCAGACCCAGACGCTTCTTGGCCGCCTCCTTTTCTTCCCGTAGTAGAGTTCACAGAGCCTGTAGATGGCTTCACACTGTTGCAGAAGGATGGTGGCTGCCAAAAGACTGTGTTACGATCCACGGTGGACATGACTGGATGCTGTGGAAGAGCAAGAGTCAGATGAAGGCTGCAGAGGTCTGCACAGCTGGGCTGCTGGTCTGAAAGTGAGATGCAGACGAGTTGCTTCCCCTTTTTATAGGCAGTATAGGTATCCCTTTGCATCCTCTAGGCATCCTCTAGACATCCTTAATATCCGAGATAGGTCCCCTCTGCGAACGTTTTTTCCATTTTAAACACTTTGTTTCCATGCTGCATCCGTTCTGCATCTGTTCTGCATCCATTCTGCGTTCCACTTCCTCCCTGCATCCGAGTGGATGCGAGTTGCGCGGATGCGGAACGGATGCCTAGCAGATATAGCGTTTGCGTAACGGATGCAGAACAGATGCGTAGTGGATGCCTAGCGGATGGAGAATGGACAAATTGGATGCATTTTCCACGCAAAAGTTTTGAGCAGCTCAAAACTTTCTGAGCCGATGAAACTTCAATAAACGGATGTTGGACGGATAGAGAGGAAGCAAAACGGAGGCAGTGAGTACATCGCGTTAATCAATGGATGGCAAGCTTTTTTGTCCGTTTTACATCCTCTTTGCATCCGTTGGTGCAGTTTTACTGGGGCTTAAGATAACTAGTTCCCAAAATGTCAATGGGTTCCAAACTGAGTTTTAATGAATTTGCTTCAGGACTAAGACTATATTTGCAATATAATTATACCCTGTTTACAATGTACAGTTTCTACCCCAGAAGCAACAAAGAGACTAACTAGAAAAATTCTTACATTACTAAATGTTCTTTCTTTAAAAACATGCAGTGGGCAGCACCCAACAGCATAATTCTAGTCTACTATTAATCTGAACTCCCATAGAATCTAGATTTTTAGGATTAATCAACATTATTAACTTAATAATATATGATTTAAATTAAATGTAATGTTCCTTTAAGACTGTAAACTGTCGTACCCTTACATAAGACATTAACACAAAACAAAGTTTTGAAAAAAAAGAACACCTGAATCAGATGGAAACAAATTTAACAACATAGTACCAAGATCATGAGAAGTGATGGTACTGCTCTAAGCTGCAACAGTAAGGCTACGCCTGGAATAGTGCATCCAGTTCTGGTGATTATGATACAAAAAAGATGCTTAGGCCCTAGAAACAGTGCTGAGAACAGCAACAAAGATAATGATAAAGAATCTGGAGGCTATATATGAAGAAGGCGAAGGAAATTAGATATGTTTAGCCTAACCAAAAAAAAAAAAAAGGTTTAGGGGTGATGGATAGCCATCTTCTAATACTTGAAGGGCCATCACAAGGAAGAGGACAGGACAAGAAGAAATGGAAGCTCATCAGAGAGACATAAACAACCTGGAACTAAGAAGGAATTTCTTAATCATGAGAAGAATTAGTCAATGAACAACTTGCCTCCTGGAATTGTGGGTGCTCCATCACTGATGACTTTTAAGAAAAGACCGGACAACCATTCATCCAGGGCAGAATAAGAACTCTTATTTAACGAAGTTGAACTAGAAGATGCCCAAGATCCTTCTAGCTTATGATTCTATTTCTAATAGGAGTTTTATTATTTGTATAGAAGAACAGACATATTATTTGCAGTTACAAGAACTGGAAACAGGAAAAAGATTTTGGAACTTATTTCTAATTTTAAGGTTGATTTTTATAACTCAGGCTGCAAAATACATTTTTTCCATCTTCTCAATAGCACCTGTAGGGTTTTTCCCTCACAAATTGAATATGCCTGATTAGGGTTAGAGTAACAAAAAAAAAGTCTGGTTTAGATAATATCATGCAGTTTATTCTTTTTGCAAAGTTAAACAATTTATTTTTCCAAGAACACAGTTTGATATTCATACCAGTAAAACTGCCACTTTGGGATTTTAACAATTTGATTTAGTTTAATTAAAAAGCCAATATTTCAGTGCACTATAGGCTAGGAAGTTTAAGATTAGTAGCCCATTAATGAACATACATCCATACAGAAGCCTGATAATGGCAGATGAGACTCTGCTGAAACGTTGCTACAACTTTAAAAGCACTACAACGATGTGGGATAATACCCGAAGGAAGCTGAACAGCACACATGTAAGTACCCGCGAAAGCTTAAATAAAAAACCTTTTTTTGTGTGTGTGTATATATATATATATATATATATATATATATATATATATATATATATATATATATATATATACATACATACATACATACATACATACATACATACATACATA
>BLBF01000062.1:6414036-6440425 GCA_015471245.1 Laticauda colubrina | reverse complement strand
ATCTCCTTACCATCCTCAGACTAGAACGTGCTGATGAATTATGAAAATACTTCCAAACTAAAGGCTATTGTCTAAATAATCTATTTGCCTCAATGCAAAAATTGTCTCACTGTCCCTTTCTAGAAGGCTTACACTCATGCCAGCAACTTTGTGGTATCATTGGCTCACAGCTAGGCCACTTTAAAATGGCTTTATGTGCTACATTCAGGAAGTGGTATCTGCCTGTCTGACCCAGTTGAAGACTTTCCATGTGGACAAGTCAAGTTGCATGAAGGAAGAGGTGGTCCCAGCAGATCATCTGGTCTATCTGAAAAGGGGAAAGCCATGAGTTAATTAGCTAATTCCCAGAATCATAAATATTAACAAGATTCAGTTCTGGTTTTTATTGCTGCTAGATGAGGAATTCCATTCCCAGTAATCAGCACTCCTTGCAAAGCACTGACAATTCATTTCCTTTCCCCACAAGAACATTCTTGGAGCTCCCACATAAATCCTGGTGGCAAACTTCCTTTC
Organism: Laticauda colubrina; assembly: GCA_015471245.1. NCBI lineage: Eukaryota > Metazoa > Chordata > Lepidosauria > Squamata > Elapidae > Laticauda > Laticauda colubrina. The sequence continues at coordinate 6,439,912 of BLBF01000062.1, read as the reverse complement.
TCAAACTCTAGTTCTTTGGGTTCATTTATCCAGAAACTACATCCAGGCTGCACAAATCCAGATTGGATTGTAAAATGATTAATGGGGTTCATCCAATTTTAAATATGCTTGGTGTGAATGGGAGAAGTTAGTCATGATTTAGGCAGGGTTTTACTAATTTCAAGGGATTTGTTTTAAGCATGGTTATATCTAGCATAGAATGAGTGATGAAAGTCAAGCATGTTAGAAACATTTACACAGAATTTGAAAATGGGTAATTGAAATAGAAACTATTGACAGGATTCAGAAAACTTTCAAACTGGATAACTGTGCTTTGCGTTTCAGATTTCATCAGATGTAACTCAAAAATTTTTTTCGATCACTACAGTCTAACAGTGATAAATAGGAAGTAATAGTGTTACTAAAACATATGCCAACACTCAAACAATCTTCACTGAAACTGTCAACTTTTTTAACAAGCTTCAATGAAACTTTCACACAATTTTATCAGTATATGTATTTTATAGATTGAAATCTATAAAATACTTATTCTGTTATAACTCTGTAGAAGATTCACTGGAGACCATTCAAAACAACCTGACAATTTCAAGGAAGGTTATTTGAGTGCTACCATCTGTTTTAGTAACACTATTATATCCTATTTATCACTGCTGTACTTTAGTGATTTACTGGATTTAGTCTTTGGAGCTCAGTAATACCCTTGCCCAGGTTTTGTTATCATTTTCCTGCCATGGTCAATAACATCTTTAATTTGCCGTCTGAGCAGGTTTAATTCCATTTTAGTGCTCGGTAGTATTTACTAGCATCTGGATATACTGTACAATTCTGTCTGTTTGTGCCATGCATCTTTTAGGCAAATAAGAAATCACCAAACACATTCCACTCCTGGGAAGTTATTGTCCACAGTCACCATTCATTTCAATGGGGAATTCTTCAAGGATGCCCGAGGTGTATTGTGTCCTTTAGTTCTACTTTTGTTCTATTTTGTTCTCCACTCCTTGCTGTCTGCAATGTATAGGCTATAAGGACAATTGAAGACTTTGTATTCATACATGGGAAAAGAAATACAGGGATTTACTTTTTTTTGAAGGCCTTAACAAAGACTGAAATGACAGATACTGCATAATTAAAGATAATGTTGATAAGCTCAGCAGTATCCAATTTTCTCCCAATTTTCAATTGAATAAACTTTAAATTATTGGTCAACAGTTTATAGCTATGATAAGTAATTTTACATAAACACTATTAAGTATTATAAACTTTCGTGACCCATACTCCAGACTCCCTTACTCCACTACCACCACCACCCTGGCAAACACAAACTTTATTTCTAGGATCTTGTTGCTACATTGTTATAATTAACCAAGCTTATAGATCTTGAGTTGAGAAGGGAGGGCAGAGAAACAAATTTAATATTACTATAAAAAAACACAATAGCTCTCAACAGAACACACTGTAACAGCCCTCTAACCAAGGAACAGATCAGGGCTGACAACACAAGAGGAGTCATTATTGTAACTAAATTAGACCGTTTGTTTTCTCTCTCTCAAATCGAAATGTGTAGGAGCTACTTTATTGCAAAACAGACATTAAAATTCCAGCAAGACCTCAGAGAGAAAGTAATTTCTATTTTATCAGTGCTGTAAAGCTGTCTTTATGTTCTGAAGCAGGAAATATTGCAAGGATATTTATAGTTTCAGCACCAAAGCCAGTTTGAATAGAAATGTTACTGCGGTCGGCAGAGCTGTCATGCTGCTCAGTGGAGCAGGGAATTTTAGTGAATTTGTGAATTACTGTTGCAGTCCTGACAAGTCTTTTAGTGAGCCTGGTGTGTGACTTGAGCTGTTTGGTGCAACTGGAATAATGATAAATGCCTTGGATGGATTTCAAGTAGAAAGTGGAATGATTGGAATGAGATTGTAAGTTTCATTAGTCAAGCACCTCCCATCAACATTTCAAGAATTCTAAACTTTGTTCTTTCAAATGAAAATTCAAAATATACTTAATATATATTACTGTTTGTCCAGATCACACAAGGTGGCTGAAATAGTTCCATTCTGAAAAATAAGTCTTTTCTTTCTTTTCTTGGTTTAAAAAATATAGCTTTTTAAAATTACATTTTTATTCCTCGATGGATGGAGAATAAATATATTTATTCTCCATCCATATTATATAAATAATATATGAATACATTCTGGAGAAGTGCAGGTCCTTAGAATAATGAAGTAAATGGGTAGAACAAGGATTTCTCTTGATTTTTGCCATTTTCAGGAAGATTCTAAGATCATTCTGAGCTTTCTAAAGTTATACTAAGCTTAATTTAGAGTTTGTACCTTTTTGTTCCTCTTTCATGCTTCAGCGTAGCAATTTTTTAACAGTTATGATCAGAGAGGGCTCTATGAACCAGTTACAGCAAAGATTCTGGGAACCTCAGATCATTCACTCTTGCATTAACAGCCCAGTCATCTTAATGTTACCCTCAGAGCAAATATATTAATGCCACAGTATCACTGAGATCAATGGTTATATCTGCTACTTCTTTCTATTCAACTTGATTATTTTGAATGCATACTTTTATCCATAAATACAAAGCCATTTTTCACACTTATAGAAATATTTGTTGAATTTGGTACAAATGATCATAGAATGGATGAAGGGAAAGGAAAGGAAAGGAAAGGAAAGGAAAGGAAAGGAAAGGAAAGGAAAGGAAAGGAAAGGAAAGGAAAGGAAAGGAAAGGAAAGGAAAGGAAAGGAAAGGAAAGGAAGGAAGCAAGGTGATTTGGACCAGTCACTCTCGGCCCAACTCACCTCACAGGGTTAACATGGTAGTGGGAAAATAGGAGCAGAAAGAGATATTAGATATGCTTGCCATCTTAAGTTACTAATAAAAATAATAAAGGTGGATACAAATAAATAAATAAAAATAAATAAAATAATTATAAACAAAGTTATAGATAAAAGTATGTAAAGCATATGAAAAATATCTACAATATGATAGTACAGAGGCACATAGTTTTGTAATGGGCAATAGGGCTCAGCCCTATTGTAATGCTATTTCAACTTGAATGCAAGAGGAGAAAGGAATTTTTCATTTGATACTAAAAGGTTGAAAGATCAGATGCTACCAAAGAATAGTAATCAAAGGCAGTAAATATAAAATCACATGAAGAGTCTTGCTGGATTATGTGCTGCATTTTGTGTAACAAAATGAATTTAGAAAACTTGAGAAAGTAAGAGCATTCCTCTACTGTGGTTCTATAGCAGCTAATATTCAAGGAATTATGATTCTGGAAATATCAAACAGTCTTAAAAATAGATTGCCATTCATAGTCTCATACTCCATTAAAATATCCAGTTATTTAAAACACTTTAACATAGCACTAATCATCACATCGCTTGGCAACAATCTCCATGATTACAGATGGTATAAGTACATTTGTCCTTTTATTAATTTTGGATTTCTCTGCATTTAGTTATAATGGATGGCTTTGATTTCTGAGTGTAATCCGATTTGCTGGTTTTAATCTATAAAGCCCTATATGGCCAAAGAGCCACTTTTTCCATTCAGAATTGACCCACAATGTTTGTTCTGAAAAAAAGTTGCTGCTATTACCTTATGGTTGTGAAGTAACAGATGCTGAATGCAAATTGTTTCTCTATTTCAGCTTTACCCTTGAAGGTTAGACTTGCCTGAGTAATACTGGCATTCCAGGTGTTGGTAAAGACAGAATCTTCTGGAGAACATTTGATAGTTATTAAATTGATGCTATCAGGTTTTATTAATCACAGTTAAAGCTCTATTATTGTTTTTTATATTTTACATATTTATCATTGATGCTTTAATTGTAGGGTGAATGTTTTAATATGTATATTAAGTTTCTAAGAGTCCTTTGTAGATTGAGCAATATAGAATTTCAAGGCAATGTAATGCAATCAAGAAATATAATACATGTTTTACCTGACTGTATCAATATTGCCTTTTTTCTGTTACTCCCATTTTAATTTGGAAGCTATAGTATTGGACTCACAAAGAAGTTGTTTAAAAGCTTAATCATATTAGCCATTTTGCAGACCTTTATCATTGTTTTTAGTTTTGATGATCAAATCAGAATTGACTTAATTGACTATGTGTATCAAATAAGTGTACTGCCTCTACAACATCCATTTATCCTCTATTCCACAGCATGAAGAAAAGATTAAAATATAGGATAATCTGAAAAATATCTCAGTATGAAAGGTAGCATTAGCTAATACAAAATAATTAACTCTGGGTGTATGGATTGCTAACACAGTGGGATTTTGAAGTCTTTGGGTTGCCTGTACTTAAACACTTCCACTGAGCACTGCATTCACCTGTAATACAATAAACCATAAGGCCAGTAGTTCTTATCAATATTTTTCATTTTGAAGAACAATATGAAATAGATGAAAAAAGATGTCTTCAATGAGAATGAAAGGATGTCCCTAAATATACATATAGTTAGATAGAGATCAGCAAATCCCAAACTATCTTTGGAATTGTTTGTATTCATTGCACTAATGCAGGGGTCTTCAAACTTGACAGCTTTAAGACTTGTGGACTTCAACTCCCTGAATTCCTCTTCCAGGAATTTAGCTCAGGAATTCTGGGAGTTGTTAGCTCAGGAATTCTGGGAGTTGAAGTCCAAAAGTCTTTAAATTGCCAAGTTTGAAGACCTTTGCACTTATGAAAGGTTGTTTTGCCAGAAGAAAGAAGTGAAGCTACCATTGGTTCCTGGCCAATATATGCTTTCCTTGTCTTCATATATAGGATTAGATATACAAACATAGCTTTTAGGTTAAAAAAAAGGAAAAAAAAAGAAATATCAATAAATTGTTTATTACAGTATTTCATATTTTTCTGTGATCTGTTCAAAATAGTTTAAAGGTGAATAATAAAATAATAAGCATTTTAATTCTGCTGAAAATTAAAAAAATCCATGTGTGAAGCAGCTATAATGAATTTGGAATTTATTTTGAATCAAAGCTTATTTCTTCATTTATGTATAATGCTGGGAATTATTTGATACAGGTTTTTTTTAACTGTATCAACAATATTTGTGAATAATATACTTAATCAGAAATAGATAAATTATTCATTTCAACAGGCTTCATTGAGAGGTTACTATCAGGTTTATTATATTAAAGTATACTTTTTATATGTTATAAAGAATAGCAATATGTGTGTTCTTAAAAAATGACATGTCAGTGAATGCAATATTAATAACTTTATTTTTAAAAGATATAAAATATTTACAGGTAAGTAAATAAAAATTAAATAAAAGTAGGGAAGGGTTTTGTTATGAAATGACCTTGAAATCAATGGGCATACTTTTTAGTTAAATAATTGGATTTTTACTTCTTAAGTCATTGTCATTTTACTTTTTAAAATCATACAACTGATAAAATTATCTGAATTCCTGCAATGGTCGAGTACAACTGATAAAATCAGTTGTACTCGACCATTGCAGGAATTCAGATAATACATAGTTATAATATTTAAAGTCTGCAAATATATAACAAAAGGCACAAATTATCATTTTTTCAAATAAATCTTTAAATATGCTCATGAAATTATCATCTTATTTTTTTATTCAATATAATTGTTAAGAAATTTAAATGTGTATTTAGATCATTATTAAGTGAAAAAAAAGTAACAATATAACCATAGTTAAAGTTAATGAATAATGAATAATTAAGTTAATACTGAAGTTAATTCTGCATATTCTGCATATTCATATTAAAATAACCGTTGAAACTATAGAATGTTCCAAAATTATATTAAAAATGTACATGCATAAGGCATTTTGAAAATAGATTTTTTAAATTAAATCCTGTATTTTATATGATACAAGTCTATCAGGAATGAAGCTGGTAAAATAACAAATAGTAGGTTTCAGGTTGAAAGTAACATTTGTCATAATAATCCAGCTCCTTACATGGCCTTAAATTGGCTTGGAAAGGCAAGAGAAGCAGCTTAGAATATAAACCTTTGATGGAATGTAGTGAGACAGTAGGTCCCCAGGAAGGAAGGGATTCATTCCAGAGGAGTAAGGGGAATCTCAGCCCAGATTATGTGTGAGAAACAGAAGATGAATACAGCCCTCCCTAATAGTTCACAAACTGTATTGTAGATGCAAATAGTAAACAGTTTGGAATACATTTCACATAGCTTGAATCTGGTCACTGAATTTTCCTCAGAGTATTACACACAGGATTAAATTATAGGGATGCTGAGAAACTAGCATATCCAGTATCATAAACTAAGTCAATAAGTAATCATAACTTACTAGGAAATTCTGGGCCCAGCTATTCACTCTTCTCAGTTCAGCCTAGTTACAAAGGTTTCTGTTGTTTGTTGTTGTTATGGAATTAAAATTAATCTCTAATCATTTAGCCATAGGAGTGAGAAAAAAAAGGAATGTGAAAACAATGCATAAACAGAATGAAGAAATATTTATCAAAGCAATGATAAACATGACAGAGGTAGGAAATATTTATCAAAGCATTTATAAACATGAGAGAATTTCCATCAAGGTTCTGTCAGTGTGGAAGTTTGTCCATGAATATATTATTATTATTATCATTATCATTATTATTATTACTATTATTATTATTATTATTATTATTATTATTATTATTATTATTGTTGTTGTTGTTGTTGTTATTGTTACTGTTATTGTTGTTGTTGATACATTCATTGATTTTATTTATTAAATTTTCACACCACCCATTTCACCTGTGACTCCAGGTGATTTACATCAAAACAATCCTTTTAATGTTGACAAAATATCTTTTCTCTATCTCCTGTTTTGAAAGATCATAAATGCCCAAAGGTTTTCCTAAATTTCCCTCCCCACTCAACATCCACTTGGTACAAGCATAATATGAAAACAAAAATAATCAAGGAACCACCAAAGCAGAAAACTTAATTAAAACTGGCAGGGTGAGATACTGCATATAAACTGAAAGGGGAAGCTACTGCCCTTTTCTTCTGGTGACTTTGTTTTAAGACAAGAATAATTTATTTTGGTTTGATTGGATTTTGTAAATGTGGGAGAATTGATCTTGGCACAGTCATATTTGTGTAGTTAACAGGAAATATCCTAGAAGTGAATCTCCATTTTAGACTGCCATAACAGAAAGTTGTAAGTAACAACAGCATTCTAGCTTTTTCAATAAAAATTTATCTAGCTCAAATAGGACTGCACCAGAAATGTATGCATATAAAAGGTGTCCTTCCATCAAGTTATTTAACCTTTATATTACCTTATATTCAGAGGTGATATTCATCAGGTTCTGACCAGTTCTGGAGAACCAATAGTGGAAATTTTGAGAAGTTCAGAGAACTGGAAAATACCACCTCTGACTGGCCCCACCCAAATCTATTCTTTGCCTCCATCCCAGCTGATTGGCTGGGTCTTCTTTTGTTGCTGTGCACAGGAGAATGGAGCTTGAAAGCAGGTTAGTGGGTAGGGAGATAATGGGGATTTTGCAGTAATCTTTCCCCAGGAGTGGGAAGAGATGAAGATTTTACAGTATCCTTCTCCCAGAGTGGGTGGAGATTTTACAGTATCCTTTCCCTGCCATGTCACCAAGCCATGCCATGCCATACCCACCAAGTCACATTCACAGCACTGGTAGTAAAAAATTTTGAATCCCACCACTGCTTATATTTATTTTTTTAAAATGTTGGATCAATGATAGTGACAATGACTATGATCAGCTGTGCCATTGGCTCAAAACTTGCCAATGCATGACAAATATTTAGATCCTACTTTCTACCTTGACGCTAAAGAGGCATAGAATAGTTACTATAGAAAAAAACACAGGAAACTTAAATAATAGGAGGATGTGAATCACCATTGATCAGATTGTAATTCTTGATTAACTTCAAAACATCAAATTTCAGTCCAAAATCATGCCTCAATGTCAGGCAGAAAGACCTGGACCAGACCTTAAGTTCCAATTAAACTGATTTATTGTTTCTGTTTATGCAAAGGAATCTACTCAATTAATGGTGAGCACTATTTTGACACTAGATGAGGATTAATGGAATTCAAGATGGAGGGTTGTCCATTTGTGGCTATATAGAGATTCTAGGTCAATTCTTCTATTTATTCTATCCCTAGGTTCTGCCAGTCTTTCTCCTACACTTAATTTGAAATACTATTCTGATTCAAAGTCCATTTACTGAAATGTTCAAATTCAAAATATTGAAACAATCCTATTTGAAATATCTGGATTGTTCAGCTAATTTAGTTCAAATTGTTGATTTGGTGTGGAAAAAGTAGCTTTACTCATGCACAAAAGCAATGCCTCAATCATATCTTCTCTCATTCACTTCAGCACATAAATTTGAAACTTTAAAATGTTTCAATTATTATTTTCAATTGTCTTCAATTCAATTGTCTTTAAACTTAATCTTAAAAGTTAATCTTCATATCTATAAAATAATGAAGACTCTTGCCAGATTGGTTCTAATTATAAATCAGAACACAAAATTTAAACTGGAAGAAGAAAATAAAAGATTATATTTCCCTCAGTGATGACATGAATGCATTCATATTGTTTCCTTTTTAAAATACGGAAATTTCCTTCCTCTGAGATATTGTTTGTTTTCTCAGATTAACTTGCAGTCTTTGATTTCCTAGTGCATCTTCCATCCAATTACTAAACTCATCTGACACCTAACATCTTCAAAAATCAGCCAAGGTTGCCAGGTGACCCACCGTTCTACCCATCGTGATGGAAGAATAAATAGAATCCTCTATTTGGAAATACACTAAAGAAACACAGCCAATAGAGATGCTAGGCAGAGATAGAGGAACAGAGATTAAGGCTACATTTTGAATACAAGATTTCTTTACATGACATTTTTAATTTTCTGAAGTAAAAATGTCACTGCAGCTTTAATGTGAATATACACTTATGCGTGTACATATAAGCACATGAAATAGATGTTCAATATCTTTTTATGCTTTCATTTCTAAGGATCAGGTGGCAATATAATTTCTTATGTTATTACTTTGTTCTCACTTCTTATATTGTTTTCTGAGCAACTTAGAAAGTCATGAACAATATGCAAAGGACTATATTTCTGTCAGTTGTAAATGAGATGCAGTAGCTATGTAAGCTGAGATAGTTTATTCTTAATTGGAATTTGTACATGTTGCATTTATCTCTCTCCTCCCAAATCTATAAATAAGGCTCCTGCTTTGGCAATTACTGATGTTTGTTGTCATATCTCAAAGCTAGGCTTTTGATGAAGGACTGTGTATTATAGGCTAATAGTTTCACTCTGATCAGTGCCTAATTCTGTTCAAAATAGAAATATAGACAATTTTTTTGCATTTTTCACTTTTCTTTCTTTCAGATGAGAAAGGTGATTGAGGACTTTAAATGTTATGCTGATTAATTTACTTAAGCCCATGTCACACTGCCCAACGGATGCAAAAAGGACACAACGGATGAGCAAAATGTTCCATCCATTGTTATCCGCTCTCAAAAGGGGCAAAAATTTGCATAACCGGAGCAGATAACAGGGGCGTGGGGAGGACGCAGGGTGGATGCAAAGCGGATGTGGAACGGAAGCCTAGCGGATGGAAGCGGATGGGAGCAGATGGCACATCCGCTAGGCTTCCGGGGGGCCTCAGCAAAGCAGACGCGGAACGGATACAGCGGATGCATAGCGGATGCGGAACAGATGAAGCGGATGCACAGCAGATGCACAGCGGATGCAGAGCGGAAGCCTAATGGTTGCCTGCCGTTAATTGCGCATGTGGGGAGGATGCATTGCGTCAGCCCCACGGATATAACGGAAGCAGCTCGGAAGCAGGTCGCCATTCAGAGGAAAGACCTGCTGCCGGACAGATTGGCTGCCTTGCCTGCCCTGCCTGCATGTCTGCCTGCAAGCCTTGCTGCCAGCCTTGCTGCCAGCCTTGGTGCCAGCCTGCCTGCAAGCCTTGCTGCCAGCCGGTCTGCCTGCCAGCCTTCCTGCCTGCCTGCCTGCCTGCCTGCCAGCCTTGGTTCATGTCTGCCTGCCAGCCTTGGTGCCTGCCTGCCTGCAGCCTGCCTGCAAGCCTTGGTGCCAGCCTGCCTGCCAGCCTTGGTGCCAGCCTCCCTGCCAGCCTTGGTGCCAGCCTTGGTTCCTGCCAGCCGCCCTGCCAGCCAGCAACCCCACAACTATGCGGAAGCAAAGCAAGCCTCAGCCATCTGCTGCCAGCCCTTGCAAGAGGGACAGGGCTACCATCCCGCCCCCTGGCCCTCACTCTGGTTCTGCTGGGGCTTCTGCAGCACGGGCTCACACTTCTGGGGCTGGGGCTTCTGCTGCTTCTGCTTCTGGAGGAGCTGATGAAAAGCACTCCAGCACCAGCCACCTCCACAGCACCTGGACCCTTCACCCATGAGACTGAGCGACCAAGAGGAGTACCAGAGACTCATTTTTGTTTTATACCTTGTTGTTAATAAAGTCTATTTATGATTCACACACTTGCTTCATTCCTTTTTTTTAATAAAGTCTTGGTGGAAACTTTTAGAAATGGTTTAAGCCTTTGCATGCTTGTGGGATGGGTAAGGATAGCTTTGGGATGGGTTAGGATAGCAGTGGGATAGATAAACCTCCAGTTCAAACATAGTGGGACTGTATGGTCCACCCTCCCAGGTGCCACACCTATGGCCCTTTATTATCAACAATAATGTGATAATTATCCACACATGTCAACATAAACATATCTCTTTATTAAACGCCCTGTTCATTGTAGGCCAACCAAACATACATGGCCCAATCTCATCCGTGTGATGAGACAAGCTGAAGGAAGCATCCATTAAGCATTTACCATCCTGTCTTGCCACTCCACTGCTCCAGCTGGGGAGTTGCACCATTGTCTCAGGAGGTTGCGCTGCTTCTTTGCCTCACGTGAGGCTCTGTTGGGGCCTTGCACATCCTCAGTGTCTATCAGGTTTCTCCCTTGCCTCCATTCCCCAGGCTCCATGTCCCCATTGCCTTGTTGGAGGTCCACGAGCCTGATCTGCAAGACTGGGTAGCGGGTGCACATGAGATTGTGCAGGATGCAGCAAGCTTCCACGATCTTCCTCATGGTCTCTGGGCAATGCTGCATGTTGGTGAGAAGTACCTGCAACCTGTTGGCCAAGATGCCAAAGGCGTTCTCCACCACCCGTCTTGAACAACCTGTTGTTGAAGATCGTCTCTTCATGGGTGAGGTATTTGGAGGTGTAGGGCTTCATGAGGTAGGTTGTGAGGGAGAAGGCGTCATCCCCCACGATGAAGTAGGGCACATCTTGCTTGTCGTTGGGCAGCGGGTCTGGATCTGGGAAGCCCACCATGAGGTTGCCTTCCAGCCCCTCCTTGAGGTCACTGGCATTGTATACCTCGGCATCTGAAGATGACCCGTTGCCTGAAGCATCGATGTACATGAACTTGTACTCTGCATTGACCATGGCGAAGAGGATGATGCTGAAGAAGCCCTTGTAGTTGTGATAAGTGGACCCCGAGTTGGCTGGAGATTTGCAGGCCACGTGCCTGCCATCTATGGCTCCAACGGTGTGGGGGAAGTTTCACTTCTGATACCACTGCTCTGCAACTTTCTTCCATCCTTCTTCAGTGGAGGGGTACTGGAGGAGCTCCTCCTTGTATTCTTCGATGATGTCCTGCAGCACTTCTCTGACCACAATGCTGATGGTATTGTGTGGCACCCTCCAGCCGTACTGCATGCTCCTGTAGGTGGTCCCTGAGGCCAGGTGGCGCAGAGTGAGTGCCACCTTGAGCCCAGGTTCCAGGCTGGGCCGGAAGTTGGTGTTTGTCTTGGTCAACCTGGGTGTCAGCTGCTGCACATGTTCGTCAAACATGGCTGGAGGCATCCTCATGAAGTTCTGGAATGCCCGAGTGTCTTCGCTCCTGAGCTCCACCATCAGCTTGTTGTACAGTCCGTCCTCTGCTCTTCTGGTGAACCATCTTTGGACCCAGATTTTTTTTGGGTGCCTCCTTTTCTTCCCGTGGTAGAGTTCACAGAGCCTGTAGATGGCTTCGCACTGTTGCAGAAGGATGGTGGCTGCCGAAAGGACTTTGTCACAATCCACAGTGGATATGACTGGATGCTGTGGAAGAGGAAGAGTCAGATGAAGGCTGCAGAGGTCTGCACAGCTTGGCTGCTGTTCTGAAAGTGAGATGCAGGCGAGTTGCTCCCCCTTTTTATAGGCAGTATAGGTGTCTCTTTGCATCCTCTAGGCATCCTCTAGACATCCTGCAGACATTCTTAACATCCGAGATAGGTCCCCTCTGCAAACATTTTTTCCGTTTTAAACGCTTTGTTTCTGTGCTGCATCCGTTCTGCGTCTGTTCCACTTCCTCCCTGCATCCGGGCGGATGTGAGTTGCGCGGATGCCTAGCGGATGCCTAGCGGATATAGCGGATGTGTAACGGATGCATAACAGATACAGCATAGTGGATACAGAACGGACGAACTGGATACATTTTCTGCGCAAAAGTTTTGGGCAGCCCAAAACTTTTGAAGCAGATGAAACGTCCATAAACGGATGCTGGACAGATAGAGAGGAAGCCAAACGGAGGCAGTGAGTACATCGCGTTTTCCAACGGATGGCAAGCTTTTTTGTCCATTTTACATCCTCTTTGCATCCGTTGGTTCAGTGTGATATGGGCTTTAAGGAAAAAGTTTCATGAAGCAAATTTGTTTCAGAGGATTATTGCATGACTTATAAGTCACTAAACGATCACACAAATGTCTTTTTATCAGACACAAACTCTCAACTAAGTCTAGTTCACCAAGTTCTTATTTGAAGATTAAATGGGAGAACACATTTTCCATATTCAAATTGTAGATGAAGTATGAGATATACATTTACTACTAAAATAAGCACATAATAATTGTAAGCCACCCAGAGTCACTGTATCAGGCATAATAAATAAATGAATGATGAATGAATGGCTTCTAACATGTTATTCTGACATGTTATTCTGACATGTTAAACAGGAAAGTAAAGATTTTCACATTAATTTCGGTGTGAGGAATATTTTTAAAGTTACATTAAATGTTCCTAAAAGAAATCACAAGAAATGACTAATTCACCTAGTTTAAGCTGTTTGTCTCATGGAGATGTACCATTCTGTGCAAGGAATGAAAGCAACTCCTACACTTGGGAAAACCATTATTTTAACATAAAGTAGGTTCTTTGCAAGAAAAGACCAACTATTTGTTGACTCAGGAAAGAGTAGAAATTAAAGAGACTAGAAATTAAATCCTACATCTTCAACCTTTACACAGGTCTTGATTTCTGTACACTTTATTAAACAGGTCTGATGTTAAATGACTTCATTTTACCTGCATTACAGTGACAGCTCTTGCCTAATTATGTTCATAAAGCTTCCACTGATTTGAATGAGCCAAGTCTTGAATATGAGTTTAAGTGCAAGTCTAACACTGTTGTGATATGACAAATCACAATATCAGGGGAAATGAAAGTTGCCTCAAGTGCCCATTTTGCTTTGTTGAAACTAGCTTTTGTGCAAGAATATCAGGGATATGACAATATTTCCAAGACTTATAAAGCTACTTACAATGAATCCTTCCTGGTAAACCATGTGACAACAAATGATACTGCAGTGCATGTTCAGAAATATATAATTACATATTGTATGAAGCAGAATGTGATGGCAGCCGTGATGGTTACATTCTGCTCAGATGCAAAGAGTTGCTGTGTCATGTTAAGCAGTTTAGTTAAGCTAAACAAACAAATAACATACCATAAAGCCAAGTCTTTGAAGCTTGCCTGTGTAGTTTCACTTTCTACAGGACACAAGAACAGTAGCTACTAGCAATAGACTTATATACTGCTTCACAGTGCTTTACAGACCTCACTAAGTGGCTTACAGAGTCAGAATATTGCCCCCAACAATCTGGGTCCTCATTTTACTAACTTTGGAAGGATGGAAAGCTGAGTCAACCTTGAGCCAGTGAGAACTGAACTGCCAAACTGCTGGCAGCTGGTGATCAGAAGAAGTAGCCTGCAATACTGCATTCTAACGACTGCACCACCACAGCTCTTACATTTCAGCATTTAGTCTGGGATACACTGGGATAGTCTGGGATACACACCAAGGAGTGTTCATGAACTAGTTTAAAGGCTTAAGTTTCAGAACATAAACAAAACATAAACACACATCACAACACAGGAGAACAAACACATCAGGACTAGATTCAGCAGCCCATCTACATTTAAAAGACACAGGTCACTCTTTTGAAGACAACAGAGTCCATATTTTGGACAGAGAGGATCATTGGTTTGAAAGAGGGGTTAAAGAGGCCATCTATGTCAAAAATTGTACAGCCTTCTCTCAACAGAGGGGGAGGGATACAGCATAATTTATCTCCAATCTATAATCCAGTCAACAGTTCCAAGAAGGCTCCACACCAATTTGCATCACTCAGGTGACGCTAATTTCACATATAAACCTCCAGGTGACCTGAAGCTGTCTGCAAGGAGTAGACACTCCATTCCCCACATTCAGTCAGAAGTGAAAGAGCTTCTTGGATGAGAAGTGAAACATATTCAAAGAAAAAAGCAGAAAATCCAGTTGCCTCTTGAAAAAAGCACCTTTGGACAACCATGACCTGGAAGATTGAGAATCTCCATAGATGCTTGAATTTCATGTTTCTTAACATTAGAAGACACAGGAACAACATGCCAGAATGGGAAATCAGTTATTTCCAATAAGGAAATCATGGGTCAGAGTTGACGATAAACATAGGAAGAATGGTTGTAGGAATTGGGTATATCTAGTCTAGTGAAAAGAAAAATTAGGGATGACATGATAGCAGTGTTCCAATATTTTAGGGGCTGCTGCAAAGGTTGACAATAGGTCAACCTATTTTCTAAAGCACCAGAAAGCAAGATGAGAAAAAATGGATGGAAACTAAACAAGGAGAGAAGCAACCTAGAACTAAGAAGAAATTTCCTAACATTAAACCAGTGGAATAGCTGGATTTCAGAAGTTATGGCTACTCCATCACTGGAGGATTTTAAAAAGAGACTAGACAGCCATTTGTCTGAAATAATATAGGATTTCCTGTTTGAGATGGGGGTGGGATTAAAAGACATCCAAGATCTCTTCCAAATCTTATTCTGTTAAATCAGGCTGCATCCAGCTGTATTTAATTACTCCTGTGATTGGCAAGGAGATTACCTGAGCATTTTCTGTCCCCTTTACACCCTTTACTTCACCTGTTCCGATGATGCTTATGTTTGATCAGCTTCAGATAAGTTCTGAATTGGTGTCTTTCAAGACTGACATTCTGGTTCATCTGGAATATTTCTTTTTAACTCTGAGGCATCTTCTAGTCTACTGAAAGGAACTGCAAATAGAAAAAAAAAGAATATTGGCAATTTGTGACAAACTATGCAAATGCTTGGAAAGGAAGAAAATTGATTTATGGATGAAGTATTGCTGGCACAACATGAATTGCATCTCACATGGACAGGTAAAAATATGTCTGGCTGAAAGACAGCAAAGTTAATCAGAAGTGCTTTAAAGTAAATCCTTTAAAAATTGAAGAACAACAAAGTGAATATCTTAAATAATTTTGCTTTAGAAAAAAATAGGAAAGTTGATGTAATTGTGCCTATTAAGCAACTTAGGGAAACATCAGAAAGAGACTGTCCCAACCCACTGTTTTCTTATTTAATAATTTCTAAATCTTATATTCTGACAAAGTATTACAAATTAGCATTATGTGTTGTAATTGCTGCAAGAATTATCTATTTTTCTTATTGGAAAGAATGGGAGATTCCTTCTGAGGAAAAATGGCAATTAAGTTTTGGGAATATATTTCAATGTCCAAAATAACTTTTTAAAAGTTAATTGATGCTGAATTGAACTCAAATTCTAGAGTATAAATCTATTTATGGCCATATACCATACCTAGAATGTGTTTTTTCTCCTGTTAAATCAGAGAAAACCTAATGTAATCTGAATTTTGCAAATTGTATTAGTTTATTTAAATATAAAATACAAAAAATGAAAATAATGGGAAAGTGGGAGAGGGAAAATGAAAGAAGAAATAGTGTAGGGTAAAAGGGGAAATAAAAAAACTACATCGACTTCTGACTCTTTTTAGAACAGTAGAATAATAACATGTAATTTCAACATTTTACTTTGACATAGTAATATATACCAGCTAATGTTATATGTTACTATATAAATACTAGCTAACATACTAATTTATACCATTTCTAAAACAACAAACCTATCTAATCAGAAAAAAATAAAATCAAATTTTATTTTTTTCCATCTCAAGCACAAAGTCTCGAAGCAGTTTCCAAACAGAAACAAAAGAGATAAAATTTAGTTTCACTTTTAATTTTATTGTTTGGACTTTTGAAGAAACAGTTCTCTAAAGGGAGATTAAAGAAACTGGGAATGTTTGTATCATTCCAGAGTAACGAACAAATGGAATGAATTTACAGGAAAATAGATTCTAATGAAATGTTAGGAAAAAATGTCCTAAAAACAAAAACACTTAAATGTTAGACACCAGTGGTCAAAGAAGTTATAGACCTTTACTGGATGTATTCAAATAGAATCTGCAAAAGCATCTATCAGAGATGACTTACATTAGATTTCTTGAATTAAGCAAAAGTTAAAGAATTCCAAGAATTTGATTCTATGACTTTATTTTATGATTCTATCAAGGGAATGCTTTTGTTAATAAAATAATGTATGTACAATGACAAAAGTTTTAATTATTTTATTACATTTGAAACTTTGTGGTGAGGGAATATTTTTCTTTAGCCTTTTCAAATGATTATTTTTGGTCCTAAATTAAAATAAGTTAATATTCACTGTTGCTCTGTTTGTAAGATCCCATTGCTAAGCTATGTGAATGATTGTCTTTAATTATGTTGAACAAGTTTCTTTATCTTCAGTGGATCCAATAAGATACTTTTCCTCTGATGGAGCTTTGAAAAATGATACATGAAAGTTGCCACAAAACATTTTCAATGGGCATAATTATCCTTTGAAAAAATTCTCAAAATTACTGAGCTCTTGCATGTTGAACATGAAAAGACTCCTGCCAGGCCACCAAGGAGCTCTTGGGTTTTAATATTAAGAACTCATTGTGAAAGAGTCCAATTTTGTTCTGTGCCCCAAGGAAATCTTTAGATTGGCAAAAAGATAAAGAGAAGTGCAATATTTCAGTCTTTATGAACTTTGTCTTCTGCTAATTTCCATGACTGCATTTCTTACTATGCCTGTAGGAGGAGAGAAACAGACATGAAGGATTTCAATTAATTTTTCCCCTCTTTTACCTGCACCACACCCTGACAAGGATATGATGTTAATAGAGAATCACTACATTAACAGAAACTTTACATCTTTTTGAAACATTATACTGTTTGTATAAGTTACAATGTGTAAGGCAAGAATGAGGAACATTTACTACTGTTTATTTAAAATGGATGAAATAAGATGGTTTTGAATTGTCAACAGAACACAGTGCCTGAGTAGGGTAGGTCTAAATTTTCCAAAAAGAACATGATTAGTCTTAGCACTTTTCAGGTGAACAGTAATCTCATATTTCATAGGTGTAAAACAGTTGGGGCAGAAGAAGAAGAGCCTAAGCTATTTTTTTGATTGACTAAATGGATAAATTGAGATACCATTGGAAATAGGGATAGAATACTGTTTGGACTGGCTTTGGTACTAAGAGAGATGTTGCTGAAGAAACGGGGTGGAAATAATGACAACAAACTGAATGGACCTTAAAACAGACATGCACATTCAGGAAATTTTTAAAAAAGAAATCAGATTTCATGAAAATCATTGCAACAAAAGTGCAAGTGTAATATAAGATTTCAGTTTAGTGTAAAATGAGCTCATGGAGAATTAGAATAGAGAATATTTTAATGAGGAAGAATAAGTGGAATCCAGAATGCTAGCAAAGCAGGCCTAGTCTGTGGAGACCCAGCTGGGCAGGATGGGGGAGGGGTAGAAATTATGGGGATCCTAGGGGAGTGTGAGGTATCTCAGTGATCGGGGAGACCTTGGGTAGCCTGCTCTAGCACCAGGCCCCTCATGCTCTTTCCACCCTGAGATACCTCATGTGCATGTAATGACTGCATTTGATTAGTGAATGCATTGGGTAAGGGAGTGATTGCGTGATCATTGGGTAAGGGAGTGATTGCGTGATTCAGGGAGTGATCATATTCATTTAACCTGATTCAGTCCAATGAATCCTCAGGTTATGAATGTAATTGGCAGGTTCTACTACATTTATAATTTGATGATTTTCTTTAACCCTTGAATCAAGATTGTCACAAATACATGCATGAATATTTTCTAAAAAGAATCAGCCAGTTGTGTTAAAAGATACAAGAACTGAGGGTGAATACTTTACAAAGATAGTTCATAAGTTTTCATTTACAATTTCAGAAGCAATTTTCTGTTGCCTCACAGTGGAAGAAAAATATAAAAAAGCATGATTCTTTTAAGTTGGCAGCTTAATGGCCTTAATTCATTGGACTAAACCTAGTGAGGTAGAAAATAAGAAAACTAAAAGTGAGGAGATAGATGTGTCTGCAGTATTTCAGGTAGATTATATATATTTTTTACTAATGACAGGTTCCTCTCAACAGTTAGCATATATATCAAAACCACTTCAACCTAAAATTAGCTATGAAATCTTTAAAATTGATAAATATACTCAAAAATTTCACAACAGTGTTCATGGTTTTATCAAATAAAACAGAATCATGCAACACAAATAGAAACAGAATCTTTAAAAGAAGAAATCTTTCAAAGAAAATTACTTTATTTTGTAAAAGCACAAACATCTCCCTCCTTCCATCCCTCCATTTATTTCAAGGAGAAATGTAACTCCTGGATCACAGAGTCAATACATTTGGCAAAAGCAGAAAGTATTTTGCATGACAACAATCACTGAAGACAAGTTAACTATATCACTTTGGTGACAGAAAATTAAAATCTGAATATGAGCATCAACATATCTTTAAAAGAAAACTAGATGAAAATTGATACTCATTGTAGTATGCATATGGAATCTTACTTAATCTCTTCATTCATTTAATAGATAGCATTTTGAAACTTTTTTTTTTTTGCTCATCTTGTTGGGCTAAGTGGTGAGAGGCAGTTTATTTAACCCAATCACATGGCGTGAAGCAATTGAACCCAGAACCATACTAGAATTAAACCCAGAACCATTCTAGAACTCAATGTAGCTTCCATTATATTGTTGAACCTCCTAATAATGTTCTAAAATACAGTTAAATATTCATTTATCCTGGTAATCTATATTCATAATAATCTATTAATAATGTACACACACACACACACACACACACGCACACAGACAGACAAGGTTACATATATATAAATATGAGATATATATAAAATGTAACCTTGAAATCTTCAGAGGCTAAGGAAATTTTATTTAAATATCCTCACTTCACTTCTGTTCACCACATCATAAGTCAGTATAATTATTTTTTTTTGCAATTGTGATTTTTTTTTGAAAAAAATGTTTATTAAATAATTTTATATGAGGAAATCCAGAATACTGAAATAATATGTTGAGTTACAACAAACCAATAAGTTTTACAGCCTTGACTGAGAAATATTGCACCATCTGAACATTTTTTAAAAGTATGGAGCCAATTTTAGATGAGGTCTTGTTTAAATGAAGGAATCAACAGAAAAGCCTTCCTCTACATCATTGTAAAGGATTCCAGCAGAAACCAAATATCCAGCCTTTACTATAGTCACAGATAGCTTTTAAACACATTGTGTGACCAGCTGATTAATGAAATCTAAGAGAAGAATTTGTGAATATTATAACCATCATTTACTAGTTTGATTGTGATATCAGTTAAATAGCAGTTTGGACTTTGAAACCATTATTTGATTTGAAGACTAATACATATTATAGCAGACACAAAGGCAACTTCATAAAAATAAAATCTAATGATAATTATGCACTCTTGGTTAGTCAACCAAAAACTCTATTAGCTAATGAGATTAGATATCAATCCTGTCCAGTGGCAATTCATCACAGACAAATGACAATATACCTGCATTAAAGCAGCACCTGAATAGTACTGCCTCTTCCATAAATTCCCAGAATTCAGGGAAGAGGCAGTGGAGGAGACGACACTCTTAAATTAGAATTAAACAGAATTGCACCTGAAAGCATAGTCCTCAGCCATAGTGAATATATTTCAAAATTAAATAAATAATAAATAATAGTTATTGCAGGAAGACAAGAATTGTCTTGAAAATGACATTCTCTTGATGTAGATATTAATATTACAATGAGATATAGATATTATAATGAGATGGAAGGAAGGAAAGAAGGCGGTAACTGATTAATTGAGCTATGTGTATTTCTAGTCAAAGTCCAAATTAAAAGGAAAAAGAAAAAGAATAAAAAACTAATAAGGCATATAAAAAGCAGGAACAAACATGATAAATAAACAAACATGCACATTCATAAACATAGTAAAATAATAGTATTAGGTATCTATAAATAAAGGTATGTATATTTCTAATCTTCCAAACAACCAGATATTCCAGGCATTAGAAGTAGCAGAAGTGTTAGGGTAAAAATTTCATACAATATAATGTTGGATATGGATCTGTTGAGCTGTAAATTAAGATCTAAAATGAATTGCTTTACCTTGGAAATAGTTTGATTGACACCTATTGTTATTAATAATTTAACTGAAAGCCCATAATAATCAGTTGCTATAGTTTTCTTCTAATAGAATTTGTCTTCAAGAACAAGCTATATTAAAGAATTGCTTGCAAAAATTAATTTCAATTTGACTTTTGTGTATGAAGCTCTAGAAGCAGATCAAGTCTCAGTAATACATTAGATATGAATCATGGAACATGGAGATTGATTCTCATAAATCTAGATTCAACTACTTTTAGGGATGAGGATGGTGATGAATAGCCAAGTGGATTTAATCTACATTGTATTCCAGAGTATTGATTGAATCCAGAGATAACGTCAAAGTGAATTAATATATTTTGCATATTAAAAATAAGGCAGTTCTGTTCAGAGCATTGACTTCAGAGCTTTGACTTTGCACTAGAAAATTTCAACTGAATGTCCAATATTCAAAATACAACTTAAAAAGAAACAATTCGAACAGGTTCTTAGTTTTCTTTTGTGGAGACCTTATTAGAAATCATTATAATATGCAAATAGATAACAGGCTAATGGAGAATAAGAAGGAATAACTAGGAAATCAGATAAGTGCTATTTGAAATGACCCTGTATTTAATAATCCATGAAGACTCATAAAGGATTGATCAATTGTTCATGCATTCTTTAAAGACCATATTGATTTTAAATAAATGTTCTAAACAAGGAGAAGGTATCCCAATGTTCAAGAGATTTCTAATACATTTATTCTATTTCTTGAGCAGGCAGCAAATCAACAAACTAAAATAACATCCAACAGGGAACAAATAAGCTTCTGACTAGGTTATTTAAAATTTTGTCCACTGTTTCTATTCTGTTTTTAATGTTTAGCCCTCCAGAGTCATATATTTTAACTGGGTAGTCCTATACATTTTATAAATAAATAAATAAGTGACAGGGTATCTTTTCCTATCTGGATATGATTGCTACTTTTTTTCTATTTGATTCCCTTTCCCATTGAAATGTGAGCTTCACTGATTTATGATAGGAACACTTTGGATATTTATCTTACAGATATACTGAGTATGAAAACAAATTAACTCAAGCCCTTTGATTTTGAGATTAACTACTTATCATTTTCCAATGGGATTTTATCTGAAATGAAACTCTAATCATACTATCATATAAATGGCTTAAAATTGATTAAAATTGAGTTTTTCAAATATGCATTGAACTTAAATCTCATATTTCCACATGACAGGACTCAATTCTAATTTCTTTTTAATGCCCCTAAAATTCTCACTTGAATTAAAGTTTTGTCTGAACACATAATGGAACAGAAGATCCATTCCTGACAAGGATTAAAAGACTGCTTATGTTGAATAAATAACTTCAAGTATTTATTATCCATTCAATAGTTTGAATGATGTTATTTACATACTTGTGACACTAATAAGAGTGATGTCTAGCTGATTATTTGAATCAGCATACAGATCGGTAGTTCATGTCATTATAAATAAAAAGAGTCTCTCACCTTAGTGAAAGAAGCACAAAGGATTCTGATTCATTCTATGCTACAAATTCTGTACGGAGCATTTTATACTCTGCCATTTTGTTAGGAGCTTAAATATTGCATATTGTAGACTGAAGAGCAACCCTTAAGAGACTGCCATTGAGTTAATATAAAGAAGACTACATGTAGTGATTTCTATTTCCAGCTTCATTCTGCTAAACAATATGGATCTCAAAATCTATTTAAAGAAAAGCATGGGTTTTCATGTATTTGGGAATTCCCCCCCGCTCCCCGTATATATGAACAGTTACTCACATATTCATAATTTGTAAAAACAATATTTCTCAAAATAGGGGATGTGCCCCAAAATTAATGAGATATCAACAAAATTCTGCACTGATATTAATAATACACATAGGTAAGGTTCATGACTTACCAAACTCTGAATCCCAACATCTCATGAAAAATATTTCTCTAAATAATATAAGTGGAAAGAGTACCCCAAATGAACGAACCATTGTAGAGACCCCAAAATGAATGGCACCTGAACATCTGGTAAATGGTACCTGAATATTTGATGAGAAAAAAAGTTTTTTGCTTCAAAAACAATTTAAGGATATCTATTACTATATACATATAACAAAAGAATTGATATAAATCTAAAACTTGGTTGATTTGATTGCTTAGGATGAATGATTGAGACAGTTAATAAAGGATAAAAGGATAAAGAGAGATTCTGAAAGTAGGATAGACCATTTTTTGACAGTATTAATGGATTTTTGGAGAAAAAAAGACATGAAAGAAAAAGAAATGGTGTAACAAATCTAAAAAATTTGTGTATTTTTCACTCCTCTGAAACTCCCTTCCAAACCTTCTGTGTTGGGATAATGGGCATCATTAATCTACTATTCAAAAAAGAAATGTCATCCAATATGTTGATCCTAAGTTCAACCATACCTTTCAGAATCTATATTCTTCTCAGTTCTCATCTTAATGTATCTTGATTCTATACAGTTTCAGGCCATTTTATGAAACTTTGTGATGGTGTGAGGTTTGTATATCCTATTGAAAAGGATAATTCCAGGAAATGTTGATTACTAATTGGAAAAGTAATTTATATAATATAAATATATTGTATCTTACATAAGAATAACAAAATACTTCAAATGCTTTTTGGCTCATCTATGTTCTGAATAAAAGGATGATTCACTTCCTCTTTGAAGTCCTGATTGTATACCTTGTATTCTTCCTATAAGGGGCTCTTTATAAAGCAATTTTGTAATTAGGAATAAATTGCATTGACGACTGACATTTTCTCCATTTCATAATAATAAAAGTTGCCTATTTGTGGGGTGGAAAAGTAGGTTCCATTTGTTTTCAAAGGCAGATTGGAAAGAGAATGCAGATACAGTTTTGGAATAATTGCATTTAATACATTTAGTTACAAAAGACTGAATTATACACATTTTACTTTCACCTGGAAGCCAGTGCAGTTCTTAAAAACACCCAATAGTTAGGATGACAATGTACTATGTGTGGAATTGAACAGAAGTTGAAGCCACCTTTTAATTCAAGCACTTGCTGCTTCATTTCAACCTAGATAATATGCAAACCTATAATGTAAAAACTATTATATTGGCTCAAGAAAATTGAAATCCAGACTAGCATTTTTATCCTTAGTAAATTGAAGCAATTAACAGTTATTGCCTCTCACTTCACCTCACCGAATAGTTGCTGTGAGGAAAATATTTCACCACCTTGCGTTATTTAATTCATAAAAAAAGACAAAGATAGGGTAAAAATATCTAAACGAAATCTAACTTATATTGCTATTATAAAAATGAATTTTATCATCTTTAATAGGTCCATGTCCTTAGAAGTTGAATCTTTGAGGAGAGTTATAGCCTTGTTATTAAAATGTTTTAACTTTAATCTTAGCATTTTATTTATGTAAAATCTGTGGTAGTAATTCCCTCACTTTAGTCATGATATTCTACTTGTAGGAACCAAATGCAGAAAAATTTAAAACTTGTAGAACAAGCAAGCATCTCTTTGGCTAAAAGGAATGTCTTATCTTAAGATGGCAATACTTAAAATGAGCCACTTCATTTTATTGGGACAACAACAACTCTTACTGTACCAAATATCCTGACTCTTTTCTATTGTGTGACAGTAGAAAAGTGGCACCACAAATGCATTGTGATGCCATGCATTGTTCCACGTCATTCTAATGCTGATTGTGTCAATTGTGTTTCGTCCTTGCCTCTGTGAAGAACTCCTTGAACTAACTATATACTGGTTTAACAATTTTCCACATGATTGACACAAGTGAATTGTCTGGCTCTTCCTCAACTAGAGTATTCAGATATGAAAGAGACTTGCTCTTATGGATGCAGTTATTTCTATTTTCACTTTATTTACAAATTAGAATTTCTTTCTCAGTGGGTATTCCAGACATTCTTGGCTCAGTAGCAAATAAGAAGTTTCTCTGGCCTGCAGATTCAGGTGCAAACTCTTATCTTGTAGAGTCTTTACTAGAAACCAGGTCCTTTTATATTTTTGTCTGCATGAGAAAAAGACAGATCCTTTATGTCCAGAGATCAATGCATCTCTGGGAATGAAAAAAGAGGAAAAACTGTTACCAGCCTGACCTTTAAATGATAGGATTTCTGAGGAGAATTTAGGAATGAGGTTAAAGTGAAGCAGGCTCCATGTCTTGTACAACAAAAGCAAAATTTCAACCAGTGGGAAGCCAATAGGCTTCCCCTAGGAGATATCCTACCACTTATGGAATGATATCCACATTAATTTGTGATTGTTGTGTACAAAATGTTAGATCTAGGAAAGTTACAACTCTGAACTTTGTATTTAATAAATGCTCTGTCCTACATATTGGCAAAAAAAATATATATCAGAAAATAAAATACAGGCTGAATTGTCAAGACCTTGATGATCCAAACTCTCTCAAGGATCTTGGAGTACTCATCTCAAATGACCTAAGTGCTAACTATATAGCCAAAAAGGCATTAAGAGTTGTTAACCTAATCTTACATAGCTTTTTCTCTGGTAATATTACACGAATAACTAGAGCATACAAAACTTTTGCTAGACCAATACTCAAATACAGCTCATCACTCTGGAACCCACATTATGTATCTGATATTAACACAGTTGAGAAAGTCCAGAAATATTTCACAAGAAGAGTTCTCCACTCCTCTACTCATTGCAGAATACCTTATGCCACCAGACTCGAACTTCTAGATCTAGAAAAGCTAGAACTATGCTGCCTTCGGTCCGATCTAAATATAGTATATAAAATCATACATTGCAATGTCGTACCAGTCAATGAATACTTCAGCTTCAACCATAACAACACAAGAGCAAAAAAAAGATACAAACTCAAGGTTAATCGCACCAAACTTGATTGCAGGAAATACGACTTCAGCAATAGAGTGGTCAATGTCTGGAATACTCTTCCTGACTCTGGTATTTTTTCCCCCCAAATCCCAAAAACTTTAATCTTAGACTGTCTACTATTGACCTCACCCCTTTCCTAAGAGGTCTGTAGAGGGCATGCATAACCGCACCTACATTCTTACCATATATATATATATATATATATATATATATATATATATATATATAT
>BLBF01000062.1:6328961-6383708 GCA_015471245.1 Laticauda colubrina | reverse complement strand
GCTGAGATCTCAGAGCCCCGAGATCGCAGCTGTAACACCGAGACGTAGCTCTGCCTTGAGCTTTTTTAAGTTTTCATGGGTACTTATATGTGTGCTGTTCAGCTTCCATCGGGTATTATCCCACATCATTGTAGTTGTGCTTTTAAAGTTGTAGCAACATTTTGGCAGAATCTCATCTGCCATCATCAGGCTTCTGTATTGAGTTTGTATGTGGGTCAGGCTATCACAGCCATTAGTTTTAAATTTGAGGCTTGCCTACTGTTGTCCCAGGATGTTTTTTTCTACATCCTGATTGGTTGGTAGTCTTGGTCTGCATTTATTGGACTTGGAGTTTGTTTCATTGGTGTTTCAAGTTTCTTCTGTCTGTTTTGTGGCTTTGATTGGCTGGGAACACAGTGTTCCTGTGTTGGAGGCTTTCAGTGTAGCTTGGCTTCGAGTAAAAGGATGGCTATTACCTATTAGGAAGCTAGCTTTCATCTGGGTGCTTGGTTGAAGGCCTACTCCAAGACTCCACATACAAACCTATAAACACAGGAACAACCAAATATTTGGAAAAATTAACCAAGAAGAAAATTATAACCAGCCACATAAGCAAAGAAATCCAACAAACGATCATCCCAAGAGAAAAATCTTCTAGATGCCCCAAATTATACGGCCTCCCAAAAATACACAAAGAAGGCATACCTCTCAGACCGATAGTCAGCTGCATAGGAGCACCATTAAAAAACCTAGCTAAACACTTAGCAAAACAATTACAGCCCCATGCTGAAACCGCAGCTTCATATATACAAAACTCATACCACTTCTTAGAAATGATCAAAGATCTACACGTGGAACAGGAAGATCTGCTTGTAAGTTTCGACGTGGTTTCACTATTCACTCAGGTCCCGATAAAATAAACTCTTGAAATCATCAAAAATAAATACCAACCAGCTAAACACCTCATGGAACTAACAGAACACTGCTTAACCAACACATATTTCATACACAAAGGACAAAGATACAAGCAAATTGAAGGAGACCCTCTGGGATTACCACTGTCACCCATCATTGCAAACCTGTTCATGGAAGAATTTGAATCCAGAGCCCTGGCTAATGCCACACACAAACCCAAACTATGGCTAAGATACATCGATGAAACATTTGTGAGTGGGCCCATGGAAAAGAAAACCTAAACACCAAAAGCACCACAAAATCAAGTTCACCATGTAAACAGAAATAAACAAACAACTACCATTCCTAGATGTACTAATCTGCAAAAGAACAGATGGCACACTGGGACACACCATATACCAGAAGAAAACACACACCAACCGCTACCTCAACGCCCAATCCCACCACCACCCAGCACAGATAAATTCCGTGGCCAAAACACTAATCACCCGAACCAAACACCTGGCAGACAAGACACATATAAAGACTGAACTATGCACCCTGACTGAAGTATTGACAGCCAACGGCTTCCACAAAAACAAAATCACCAGCTTGATCCACAAAAACACACTAAGACAGAATAGAGACCTAGAAGATCAACAGACCTATGGAACAGCTGTCCTGCCCTACATAAGAGGTACTACAGACTAAATCAGTAAGATCACATCAAGACTGCATTCAAAACAGACAAAAAAATAGCAGCCATCCTTAGAAGCCCCAAAGATAAAACTGACCTGGAAAACCAAGGCATATACGAAGTTCCCTGTGCATCATCCCTGGCCACATACATTGGACAGACCAATAGAAGAATAAGTACCTGCCTGGATGAACACAAAAATGCAGTAAAAAAGCTGGAACACACCTCCTCACTAGTCCAACACATGAAAACCACAGGTCACAACATCAACTTCAATGGCACTAAAACCCTCGCCACTATAGAAAACCCCAACCACAGAATCATCAGAGAAGCCATAGAGATTGAAAAAAGACCTGACAACATGAATAGAAGAGATGATTCCACCAGACTGTCAATCATTTAGAAGCCTGCACTCTCAAATAGAAAGATCTCCATGCCACAAGCCAGGCAAACACCTGGGCAAAAACAGACTCCTAATAGCTCCAACCCAAACACCCCCCCACCAGGCACCCAGGTGAAACCCAGCTTCCTAATGAATAGCAGCTTGCTAATGAAGAGCAGCCGTCCCTTCACATGGAGCCAAGCTGCACTGAAAGCCTCCAACACAAGAACAGAGGGTTGCCAGCCAATCAAAGCCACAAAACAGAAGAAACCGGAAACACCAATCAATCAAACTCCAAGTCCAATGAACACAGACCCAGGCTCCTAGCCAATCAGAATGGACCAGCCTCAAATTTAAAACCAGGAGCTGTGAGACCCACATCCATACAGAAGCCTGATGATGGCAGATGAGATTTTGCTGAAATGTTGCTACAACTTTAACAGCACTACAATGATGTGGGACAATTCCCGAAGGAAGCTGAACAGCACACACACACACACACACACACATATATATATATATACCAAGCAGACAAGCAGATTGGTATAAGCCTCATTATTACTGAAGTAAGTGCATGCATGCAACAATTACAAGCCTATGGAGATTTCCAGTAAAATCACTGCATGTACATACATGTAATATACAAAGAAGTAGCTTTATAGAACCTTCTGGAGGATGAAGCTACTTTAATGTTTTTAAACAAATCTATTATCTGATGTATTATCTGACTTGTTTGAATTGTTAGGGTTTCCTGCTTGAACTGGGGGTTGGACCAGAAAACCCCAAAGGTCCCTTCCAACTCTGTTAGTCTGTATTATAAGTATCCAATAGGTAATAAAAAGAATTATAATTGTGAGTAGGACCTTCTTTTATGCTAGAGATTTTAATTATTTGGCAGTAATTTTTGTTCAAGTGTTCACTCTATTATGAGCATACTTTCAAAAGTAGGAATCTATAAATAGGAATATTTCTTAATCTAGAATATATTTTGACTTTATTGCCTGGAATTTGAGGCAAACACATGGCTTAAATATGTAAAATATGTATAATGTATCACTTGTTTTCAGATGGCATTTTTTAGATGTTCAAGGGAGCTGGAAAGATGAGGTGGCATTAACCAGCAGAAAATCCTATATCAAATCACTATTACATTTTATATTGTATAATCACACCTCAATGTCCAAATACATGTTCTATAGCAGGGGTCATCAACCTTTTGGACCTCAGGGACCACCAAACTCATAATTTTAGATTCCAGGGACCACTAACCATTTCTGTGGGCATGGCCTAATTTGTCGGTGTGGCTTGGTCATCATGTGACTGGCTGAGCATGACTTGTATGTAAATGTTATAAATATGAATATAAATATTGATTTATTTTATAAATCTTTTTTTATAAAAAAGAGCAACTTTTACCCAAAATCAGGCAAAGTAGGCAGGCAGATTGAATTGCTCACAGAGTCAGATTCATTCAGAGATCTATTTATTTGCCATTGGCTAGCTCGGTCATAAAATTTGCTTGCAAGCAAACTCATAAAATTAACTCACAACACACCATGCATGTAAATATTGATTTTTTTTATAAAAAAGAGCAACTTTTACCCAAAATCAGGCAAAGCAGGCAGATTGAGTTGCTCACAGAATCATTCAGTGATCTATCTATCTACCAACAGCTAGCTCAGTCTCTCAAATTTGCTTGCCAAGAGTCTGCACTGAATTTGCTTGCAAGCAAACTTTCAGTCCTAAGGGAAGTTCAGCTGTGCTGAGCCAAAAATCTAAAGACTAATTAGAAAGCAAGAAATCCAACCATTTCCTACTTCCTATCCAGTCTAAATCTCCTGGCACAGCAGAACAGCTGATGGTCAGAAAAAGGTAAAATAGCAATTTAGCAGGCAAGTTTACCGGGTAAGGAGTGAGTGGATGGGGAGGGTTCCCACGGGCCATGTGGGCGGCACAGCCTTGTGTTTCTGCACAGCCTGGATGAATTTCTTTGTGGGAGTGTTCTGGGGGTGAGATTTCTCTGCAGCCCACCAAAATTTTCTCACGGCCCACTCATGGGCCACCGGTTGGCGACCGCTATTCTATGGTACATATAATGATGATATCTTGCTAAAGGAAGCTATGAGCTGACAAGCAACCTTATAAGACTTGACAGAAAGCTCCAACATTATGAAATTTTCCATTCATCTTAACCATATTCAGGAAGATTTCTTCTCAATTTTCAACAATTTTCTTGTTTAGGTATGAAAATAAGGGGGAAGACCATTTTTTTAAAAATAAGTAAATTAGCTTTGATTGAAAACCATGTAAATTAGCTTTGATTGAAAACCTTTTTCTCTGCCACAATATGCGGCAACCAATATTTTGTTTGACATAGTTGGAAGCAGATCACACAGAAAAGCCACAGACACGTAAGAATGAACATGACAAAGTAGTGTATTAAAGCTAATTTAATCGACAGTTAAATGTACAGAATTGTTTTAATTATCTTATTTAGAAAAGTTTGGGGAAAATGCAATTGATTGGGTGTTTAGTTTCATTTTACATTTTCTCTGGAAGGAAAAAGCTACATACTTAACATGTTTTCCAGAGGGAGAGGGAGAGAGAGAGGGGAGAGAGAGAGAAAGAGAGAGAGAGAGAGAGAGAGCACAGCAAAGGCTAAATTTGAACTGAGTTCTGTCTCCTTCTGTCCATCTTTACAATCAAAACAGCACAGTAGCTTTTATTTAACATTAACAAGATTTTCACTCCTCCTTTAAATAATTTCAAATGAATCTTATTCCCATTACACTGAAAAGTCAGACCCTTTGAATTCCAAAATCGAAAAATATTCTTGAAAACCCACTTTCCAGTTTCACACATAAGAAACCACATGGAAAGCAATGGCAGGATCTAAGACCCAAATGCCAAATCATGTATTTGCCACCATAAATAAAAATTAAACAAAATAGAAAATAAAAACTGACCTTATTCAGGATAACTTGATAGCACACAGAAAAGCATGCACACACATAACAAGAACAAACATAAGGAATTCAACAAAGCAAAAAAGAACACAGCCCACCTCACCATATAATCCTGACATACAACAGTCACAAAATTAAATTGTTTTATATAGTGGAACCCTTGGTCCTCTAAGTTTGGTTTTCTATATGCAGATGTTTTATTATCTGACTAGATAATATTTTATATTCTATTGCTTATGTTGAGTAAAACTACCTGGAATCAGTTGTTTCCTGTATGTTTTTTCCCTTTTGGGGAGGGGGAGAATAAACTTCTTGACTAGTCAAGATATATTCCAAATATTTAAAGCTTTAGTCTTTCTCTCTTATACAATATCTTTCCCTTATGTCTGGAGGGAAATTTGGACAAGTAATACAATTATAATTCTTGACAATATTAATAACTAGTAGAAAATTTTTTTTCCCCAAAGCAGCTTGACTGCAATTTTGTATTATTTTCTAATTGAGAAAAAAGTTTCCATGAAATTTTTGGAGTATTGTTTCAAACTGTCATTATTATAATTGTTGTTTCCACCAATATTAATATGGCATAAAATAATATGTTAATGTAACTTTATTTCATCCAAACTACTGAAGATATATAAATCCATATACAAATTCAGATTTGGGGAGGGGATTTAATATGAAATTTGTTACAACTTCTTTATAAAATATTATTTGTTCAACATAGAAATTACCAATTTATAAAACAACGAGAAGGCCAGTTTTCCTACTATTCATGTTAGTGTAGCTGTGGCATGAAAAGAAGGCCAAAAAGGGAAGAAGAAGCTTAAGAGATATTGAAAAACACGCATACAATGAAGTGCTATTGGCAACAATTTCCTCCGCTGAAGTTCATTGCTGCCATTGTAGTTAAGGCAGTTTTTGGAAAAGAAAATGAAATCCCTGTTATCAAACTACCTGAAAGGAGAGAGATCCTGGAGAAAGAATATTATTTTTATGGCTGATGCTTGGTGTGATATTAACTTTTTTTCTTTTCTTTTTCTTTTTTATTTGCAGGGGAGAGAAAGTGTGACTTTATTTAACTTATTAGAAAAAGAAATTGTTAGCTACATTTCCGACAGAATGTTGGTGTGAAATAGTAAATAATAGTAAAATATAATATATGATATGATATGATATTACATGGTATGGTACGGTGTGATACGGTATAGTATGATATGCTGGTATGATATTTGATGATGTATGACATGATATGGTATGGTATGATGGTATGATATAAGAGTATAAATGTTTGGATCTATAGCCAGATGAACTTGAATTTGTAGCCGTGGTTCTGAGGAGTGGGACTGACTTGAAATTTAAGCATGTGGATGTTTTAGTGCTTTTGTTTGAAAATCTCAGTCATTTTTCTCTGTGACACTCATTCTTCATTTTCCCTCACAATGAAAATGTACTTGGATTTTTTTTAAAAAAAGTAAATGATGCCAAAGCTCCCCTGCTTCCTGCAATGGGAAATTTATCATTGCCCTGTGCTGTCATTCCTCATCTTCCTTTCTTACCAATTTTACACAAAACAACTAAACAATTTACTGATCGACAAAGCCTTGTGATACCTGTGTGGCCTTCTGCTATTGCTACCATGCATGTTTCTAATCTTGTGCTGGCTTACTGTTAGCTTATTTGACTTCTCTTTTATGTGTCTTGTCCTGTAAATGAAAAGAAATATATTTCTGCTGGATGGATTCTTATGGGGTAGGGGGTGATGCATGTATAATGATGTTCCAGGATGCTATTGCCTTGTGGCAAAAGTTGATTTTTTTCTGTATACTTTCTCGGGGAAAATGTTTTTTTCTCCTTTTATGTATTTCCACCTGCACGCAGCTCATCATGGACAGTCATGTGAAACTGAAGTCTGAAGTGCATGTTCTTTTCCAGTCAGTTATGAAAATGTTTATAAAAGCCATTACTGACAAATGGCTGCAATCATTATATTTATTATATTGATAAGGGCTCAGGAGCCATGCAGCTCATCTCTATCCAAATTCATTAAAAAAAATAAGTGAGGTAGAAATGTTGAAGAATAACATTGAGGAAATGTTAATAAAGCAGCTATTATTTTCCTGATTCAACAAAGAGGTAAGATGATTACAAGAAATAAGTATTGGAGCAGTTGCAATCAGAATGATTTTGAAGACTATGCTGTGCAGATATGCTCATATATATCATACTCATCATCCCACAGATTGATATAACTAGGTATAACTACCTATGTAGTATACCTATATGTACATTAGAAAGGTCTATTTAAGTGGAAGGAATGCATAATGACAAAAAAGAAATCTACCATAAATGCTTCTTTGAAATAAAATAAGCAATCTTTGTCAACAATGTGATTTGGTGTCTATGTTTTCCACAGTAAACCTTCTTACTTCCTATTAGTTAAGAGCCAAACTACTGTTGGCTTTTTTTCAGATCTCAAATTTCCCAATCTCTCACCCCATTTCACAACTGTATTGTAAATTCGTGGCTTGAAGGAGAAAGAACACAAATAAAACCAATCTGACAACTGAAAAAAAAACAAACCCTAGTTTTCTGAACCTGAAGGCATCAAATTCATGGCAATTTCCAGAATTGTACTTTTGTCTAGGTCTAATGTGTAAAGTTCCTTTATAATTACTTATGATAACAATCAGGAAAAAGCTTGAAAATAATGAAAACAAGATGAGTTCAATAAAGAAATATATTTATCGCCTTTTTAGGACAATCCCATTCTGTTTAGTTCTTTTTAACCTCGACTAAAAGAGAAACACCTTTGTCTTTCATTACCTTTTACTGCTCAGCTGATGGCTATCACTTTACAGACAAAGCCTGCATCCAGAAGTCCAATTTTGAGCCTGTTAAGATTGCCTGCCCTTCATTTAAATTCCTTCTTCTGTCAAATTGACAGTGACATTAACAAGCATGCACAGAAGGGGGTTTTGTGCCAATTAACAATTTCTCATTAGCTTAATTAGGGGACACATGTTTTTAATCACATCTAAGAATGTGGAGTGATTGAAGAATTGATTCTGAGCTTTTGAAAGCTTCACTGTAAGTGTATGGAATTTAATTCAGCAGATGTGGTTAAAAAGAGCAAGGGAGCTCTTTAAGTGACTGGCTAAATGGCCCTAATAGTAGACTAAAGCAAAAGAAATGGCAGTGATAATTATATTGAAAATGCTTCCCCAGCTCCAGCACAGACAGAATTTTGCTAACTATAATAACTAGGATATCAACCAATGAATATGTATAGATACTATATTTTTTTTTAAAAAAAATACATGTAATATGGTCTTATTCCTGCTACATCCACTTTTTAAATGATTTTATAATGCATAAAATATAATTGTTGTTGAGGTAATTCCCCATTAGGAGAATGAGTGTGTACAGGGAGATGTATTTGAGAGTAGTGTTTGAATAATACACACACAGCACACAGATACGCTGAACAGTAAATGTAGGTTTTTACTTCCAGAAAGGTTTAAGCAAAGTTCAAGATAAGCAGTACAAAATCATTCACAGGTTAAATCAGTCAGTTTTCAGTCCAGGGATAATCCAATAACAAAGTCCAGTATCAAAAACAGTTCAGTATCAGACTTACATCAAATCCATGAATATCAGTTAATTAGAAGGAACTGCAATACTCTCCAATAGAAAGAAAAAGAGATTCACTGAGAGTTCTTCTGAGACTAAGACAAAGACAACCCAGGTTTCTGGCTCCATCTTATGGCCATTTGAGAAACCACACCCAATTACACTTTTAGCATTCCTTTAAAGAGGCAGTACTAAAATATCTATCGTGGTTTATATATTTCCAACCCAAATAGCTGTTAGGTGACTTATATTCCTAACAGCTGTGCAGGACCAGGCTCACTTAAATATTGCATTTCATAGAATAGATTGTAAGTATGGTTGGTATTATGGAGCACTAGGAAGCAAACTGCATTCTTCGGCACTGTAGCAATAGAATAGTCTTTTGTGGGAATATGTTGCAAATGAACAATCTTATTCTACTAATTCTTGAAAAAAACACTTTCAGTTAGGTGCCCTTCTTCCATTTTTTGCCTTTCCTTTCCTATTTCTCCCATTCCTCTCATTTTTTCACAACACACTGTGTATTTTACTTTCCAAGATTTGTTTTATTTAAAGCCCATGTCACATTGCCCAACGGATGCAAAAAGGACACAGCGGACGAGCAAAATGTTCCATCCGTAGTTATTCGCTCTCAAAAGGGGCAAAAATTTGCATAACTGGAGCGGATAACATGGACGCGGGGAGGACGCAGGGCAGATGCAAAGTGGATACGGAACGGAAGCCCAGCAGATGGAAGCGGATGGGAGCAGATAGCACGTCCACTAGGCTTCCGGGGGACCTCAGCAAAACGGACGCGGAACGGATACAGCGGATGCACAGCAGATGCCGAATGGATGAAACGGATGCACAGCGGAAGCCTAATGAATGCCTGGCATTAATTGTGCATGCGGGGAGGATGTATTGCATCAGCCCCGCAGATATAACGGAAGCAGCTCGGAAGCTGGTCGCCATTCAGAGGAAAGACTTGCTGCCAGACGGATTGGCTGCCTGGCCTGCCCTGCCTGCATATCTGCCTGCCAGCCTTGCTGCCAGCCTTGCTGCCAGCCTTGGTTCATGTCTGCCTGCCAGCCTTGGTACCTGCCTGCCTGCCAGCCTTCCTGCCAGCCTTGATGCCTGCCTTCCTGCCAGCCTCCCTGCCAGCCTTGGTTCCTGCCAGCCTCCCTGCCAGCCAGCAACCCCACAACCATGCAGAAGCACAGCAAGCCTCAGCCATCTGTTGTCAGCCCTGGCAAGAGGGACAGGACTACCATCCCGCCCCGTGGAGCTCACTCTGGTTCTGCTGGGGCTTCTGCAGCACGGGCTCGTTCTCCTGGGGCTGGGGCTTCTGCTGCTTCTGCTTCTGCTTCTGGAGGAGCTGATGACAAGCACTCCAGCACCAGCCACCTCCACAGCACCTGCACCCTTCACCCATGAGACTGAGTGACCAAGAGGAGTGCCAGAGACTCATTTTTGTCTTATAGCTTGTTGTTAATAAAGTCTATTTTTGATTCACACACTTGTTTCATTTCTTTTTTTTCATAAAGTCTTGCTGGAAACTTTTAGAAATGGCTTAAGCCTTTGCATGCTTGTGGGATGGATAAGGATAGCTTTGAGATGGGTTAGGATACCTGTGGGATGGGTAATAGCTGTGGGATGGGTTAGGATTGCAGTGGGATAGATAAACCTCCAGTGCAAGAATAGTTGGACTGTATGGTCCATGTTAAGCCTGGGTTCCCCAACCAGGGTTAAGTAGACAAGCTAAACAGAATGTGCAGCGTTAGTCAGATAGGCACACAGATAAATGAGTGAGCTAAGCTTGTATGTTTATTAACATACAGTAAAAATAACAGATATGCTTGTGCTATCAAGAATATAGTTTATTCCAGTATAAGTTTATGGCATAGTCAAATAACAGTCCAATATTCATTTACCATGTAGTCAGTCCATTCAGGGGTATTCAGTTAGCAAAGTCCATGTAGAATATCCTATGTCAGTTCACTTACAGATCAGTCCTTTGTTGTCTCTCCCTTTCGAGCTATGCAGTCTTGATTCCAAGCAGTAATCAGGGATCATCAAAGCCAGAGAGAGTGAGCAAGCTGTAGCCTTGCTACTTTTATAGTGTTTTCATAACCACTCCTTTAATTGCTATTTCACAGTTAAAGCTGCATACACTCTAACATACACTAACTATGATAAATAGTTATTATTTCACCTAAACCAGTTAGGGTAAACAATGTTATCCCTAACAGTCCACCCTCCCAGGTGCCACACCTATGGCCCTTTATTATCAATAATAATGTAATAATTATCCACACATGTCAACACAAACACAACTCTTTATTAAACGCCCTGTTCATTGTAGGCCAACCCAACATACATGGCCCAATCTCATTCGTGTGATGAGACAGGCTGAAGGAAGCATCCATTAAGCATATACCATCCTGTCTTGCCACTCCACTGCTCCAGCTGGGGAGTTGCACCATTGTCTCAGGAGGTTGCGCTGCTTCTTTGCTTCATGTGAGGCTCTGTTGGGGCCTTGCACATCCTCAGTGTCGATCAGGTTTCGCCCTTGCCTCCATTCCCCAGGCTCCATGTCCCCATTGCCTTGCTGGAGGTCCACAAGCCTGTTCTGCAAGACTGGGTAGCGGGTGCGCATGAGATTGTGCAGGATGCAGCAAGCTTCCATGATCCTCCTCCCAGTCTCTGGGCAATGCTGCATGGTGGTGAGAAGTACCTGGAACCTGTTCGCTAGGATGCCAAAGGCGTTCTCCACCACCCGCCTTGCCCTGGACAGCCTGTACTTGAAGATCATCTCTTCACGGGTGAGGAGTCTGGAAGTGTAGGACTTCATGAGGTAGGTTGTGAGGGAGAAGGCGTCATCTCCCACGATGAAGTAGGGCACATCTTGTGTGTCATTGGGCAGGGGTTCTGGATCTGGGAAGCCCACGAAGAGGTTGCGTTCCAGCTCCTCCTTGAGGTGACTGGCATTGTATACCTGGGCATCTGAAGATGAGCCGTTGCCTGAAGCATCGATGTACATGAACTTGTAGTCAGCATCGACCATGGCAAAGAGGATGATGCTGAAGAAGCCCTTGTAGTTGAAATAAGTGGAGCCTGAGTTGGCTGGAGCTTTGCAGGCCATGTGCTTCCCATCTATGGCTCCAACGGTGTGTGGTAAGTTCCACTTCTGATACCACTGCTCTGCAACTTTCTTCCATCCTTCTTCAGTGGAGGGGTACTGGTGGAGCTCCTCCTTGTATTCTTCGATGATGGCCTGCACCTCTTCTCTGACCACAATGCTGATGGTGTTGGATGGCACCCTTCAGCCATACTGCATGGTCCTGTAGGTGGTCCCTGAAGCCAGGTGGCACAGAGTGAGTGCCACCTTGAGCCCAGGTTCCAGGCTGGGGTGGAAGCTGGTGCTCTGCTTGGTCAGTCTGGGTGTCAGCCGCTGCACAACTTCGTCAAACATGGCTGGATGCATCCTCATGAAGTTCTGGAATGCCCGAGTGTCTTCGTTCCTGAGCTCCACCATCAGCTTGCTGTACAGTCCGTCCTCTGCTCTTCTTGTGAACCATCTTCGGACCCAGACTCTTTTTGGCTGCCTCTTTTTCTTCTCTCAGTAGAGTTCACAGAGCCTGCAGATGGCTTCGCACTGTTGCAGAATGATGGGGGCTGCCGAAAGGACTTTGTTACAATCCACGGTGGACATTACTGGATGCTGTGGAAGAGGAAGAGCCAGATGAAGGCTGCAGAGGTCTGCACCGCTGGGCTGCTGTTCTGAAAGTGAGATGCAGATGAGTTGCTCCCCCTTTTTATAGGAAATATAGGTTTTCTGCTAGGCATCCTCTAGGCATCCTCTAGGCATCCTCTAGACATCCTTAATATCCGAGATAGGTCCCCTCTGCGAACGTTTTTTTCCATTTTAAACGCTTTGTTTCCATGCTGCATCCATTCTGTATCCATTCCACGTCCGTTCCACTTCCTCCCTGCGTCCAAGTGGATGCGAGTTGCGTGGACGTGCAGCGGATGCCTAGCGGATATAGTGGATGCGTAACGGATGCGTAATGGATGCCTAGTGGATGCATAGAGGATGCAGAACAGATGAACTGGATACATTTTCCACACAAAAGTTTTGGGCAGCCCAAAACTTTCGGAGCAGATGAAACGTCAATAAACGGATGCTGGACGGATAGAGAGAAGCAAAACGGAGCCAGTGAGTACATCGCGTTTTCCAACGGATGGCAAGCTTTTTTCTCCGTTTTACATCCTCTTTGCATCCATTGGTTCAGTGTGACATGGGCTTTAATTGTCAGTTTAGTTTGTCTTGCACGTCCCCCTTGTCCATTCTTTCTAGGCCCTCCTTAGTGTACTGAACCATGCGTTCAGCCCTGCTATTTGCAGCCGGATGGGCCAGTGCAGTTGAAGCATGTCGGATACCCTGGGCAGCCAGATCCTGTTTGAATGGTAATGCTGTAAACTGGGGGCCATTATCTGACACCAGTACATCAGGCAGCCCATGTGTAGCAAAAAGTTTGTCTAGCTGTTACATTACTGCCTCGGTGGTTGTGGAAGCCATAAGGATGACTTCTAACCAGTTCGAGTAGACATCCACAACTATTAGGAAGGTGTTTCCTTTTGTCGGCCCAGCAAAGTCAAAATGTAGTCTAGACCATGGACCCTGGGGAGTTTCCCATTATCTGACTGGTGCCTGTGGGAGGGTAGGCCTCAATTTTTGACAGTTATGGCATGTTGCCACCCAACGTTCAATGTCTTTGTCCAACTCTGGCCACCAGACATAATTCCTGGCCAGGGCTTTCATTTTGACTATGCCCGGGTGTCCTTCATGAAACATGCACAGAACATCTTCCTGGAGACTGTTTGGTATAACCACTCTGTCACCCCATAAAATGCAACCTTTTTCTATAGACAGTTCGATCTGTTGGGTGTGAAATGGCTTAAAAGTCTCAGTTTTGTTCTCTTCCAGCCAGCCCTTACCTACCCAATTCAATATGCACGCTGTCAAAGGGTCTTTCGCAGTAGCTCTCGCGACGTCCACTATGGTTAACAGCAGGTCCGGGCAGGTCTCTAGTTGGAGTGTGGAGATGGTTGGATCTGGGTCCTCCTCTGGCAGGCTAACCAGATTGGTTCTCTAACAGCCAATCCACAAATGGCCTTTTCGGCCAAGCAGAATAGGGAACTTGGAGCCTACCAAGTTCCATACAGAACAAGTTCAACCAGCTGGAAGAGACAGCAGGTAATTTTCCAACAGGGCCAGAATTTGAGGACATACAGTAGATTGCTAAACAAGGACAAATGATTTAAGAGTTCAGCTCCACAGAGCTGAACATTTGAATGACCTTCTTTGGGACCTCCTACCTTTCTCAGTGGGGTTTTGTTTATGGGTTCAGTGGGGCTGGACTCTCTGTTCTGTAATCAGATTTCTGCCCTTTCTTTAAGCACAAAATGTGAAGGATGGGAATTTTATATTTTCAAGTTTGTAACCTTAAATATGATGAGTGTTGTAAATAAAAAGAATGGACAATTGACTTCTTTCTTTTAATCAAAGAGTGTTTATTCTACCTAGGGATAAAACAAGTGTCACTTTTGACAATTGAATTTTGTATTTTCAGAAATCAGGATTTAAAATTCTATTTTATTTTATTTATTTTTGTCAATTGCTTACAAGATAATAGGTATAAGTAAAAACATAATTATGAATACATGGATACATATAAAAAAAATTTAAAAACCCAATAGGACAGGACAGTAGGCACATCGGTGCGCTTATGCACTCCCCTTACAGACCTCTTAGGAAAGGGGTGAGGTTAAGTCTAAGGTTAAAGTTTTTGAGGTTTGGGGAAGAAACCAGAGACAGGTAGAGTATTCCAGACATTGAGCATTGGATAGTGAGAAGAGCCGAGTACGGACTGTATAATAAGCTAATGGTGGAGCTGAGGAACGAAGACCCTCGTGCATTCCAGAACTTCATGAGGATGCCGCCAGCCATGTTTGATGAAGTTGTGGAGTGGCTGAGACCTAGGTTGACCAAGCAGAGCACCAACTTCCGGCCCAGCCTGGAACCTGGACTCAAGGTGGCACTGACTCTGCACCACCTGGCCTCAGGGACCACCTACAGGAGCATGCAGTATGGCTGGAGGGTGCCATACAACACCATCAACATTGTGGTCAGAGAAGTGGTGCAGGCCATCATCGAAGAATACCTGGAGGAGCTCCTCCAGTACCCCTCCACTGAAGAAGGATGGAAGAAAGTGGCAGAGCAGTGGTATCAAAAGTGGAACTTCTCCCACACCGTTGGAGCCATAGATGGGAAGCAAGTGGCCTGCAAAGCTCCAGCCAACTAAGGTCCACTTATCACAACTACAAGGGCTTCTTCAGCATCATCCTCTTCGCCATGGTCGATGCTGACTACAAGTTCATGTATATCGATGCTTCAGGCAATGGGTCATCTTCAGATGCCCAGGCATACAACGCCAATCACCTCAGGGAAGGGCTTGAATGTAACCTCATCATGGGCTTCCCAGATCCAGATCCCCTGCCCAACGACATACAAGATGTGCCCTACTTCCTCGTCGGGGATGACGCCTTCTCCCTCAGAACCTACCTCATGAAGCCCTACACTTCCAGATGCCTCACCCATGAAGAGAGGATCTTCAACTACAGGCTGTCCAGGGCAAGGCGGGTGGTGGAGAACGCCTTTGGCATCCTGGCCAACAGGTTCCAGGTACTTCTCACCACCATGCAGCATCGCCCAGAGACCGTGAGGAGGATCGTGGAAGCTTGCTGCATTCTGCACAATCTCATGCGCACCCACTACCTAGTCTTGCAGAACAGGCTCATGGACCTCCAACAAGGCAATGGGGACATGGAGCCTGGTGAATGGAGGCAAGGGTGAAACCTGATAGACACTGTGGATGTGCAAGGCCCCATCAGAACTTAATGTGAAGGGAAGAAGCAGCGCAACCTCCTGAAACACTGGTGCAACTCCCCAGCTGGAGCAGTGGAGTGGCAAGACAGGATGGTATATGCTTAATGGATGCTTCCTTGAGACTGTCTCATCACACTGATGAGATTGTGCCATGTATGTTGAGTGGCCCTACAATGAACAGAGCATTTAATAAATAGTTGTGTTTATGTTGAAATGTGTGGATCAATAATTACATTGTTATTGATAATAAAGGGCCATAGGTGTGGCACCTGGGAAGGTGGACCATAAAGTCCCACTATGCTTGCACTGGAGGTTTATCTATCCCACAGCTATTACCCATTCCAAAGGTATCCCTGCCCATCCCACAGGTATCCCTGCCCATCCCACAGCTATTACCCATCCCAAAGGTATCCCTGCCCATCCCACAGCTATTACCCATCCCAAAGGTATCCCTGCCCATCCCACAGCTATTACCCATCCCAAAGATATCCCTGCCCATCTCACAGGTATCCCTGTCCATCCCATAGCTATTACCCATCCCAAAGTTATCCCTGCCCATCCCACTAATATCTTAACCCATCCCACAAGCATGGAAAGGCTTAAATCATTTCTAAAAGTTTCCACCAAGACTTTATTGACTAAAAGAACTGAAGCAAGTGTGTGAAGCAAAGATAATCTTTATTAATAACAAATTGTAAAAGCAAAATGACCCAAGTAAAGTGTCCCAAGCAAAGATAAAGTCAACAGGTAGCAACCCAGTCTATGGCACTCTTCTCAGTCATTCTGAGGCGTGCCCATAGTCTCAGGGGTGAAGGGTCCAGGTGCTGTAGAGGTGGCTGATGCTGGAATGCTAGTCTGAGGTTCCATTGGGGTGCCTGGCCCCGACAGGACAACAGGGGATTGTGTGGGGAGGAAGCTCTCAGAGAGCTGGCTCAGTCCTGTGATGTTGAGAGCCCCTTCCTCCAGGACATGGGGTGTCAGTTCCAAGACCGATAACAGATGTTCTGAGGCCGGGCTTGGCTGTAGGGTGGAGGAAGGAGGAGTGTAGTGGGGCTGTCTGGTCTGCAGCTGAATGAGGTGAGGCGTTGGTGGCATCTGTGGCGTTGGTGGCATCTGTGGCGTGGGTGGCATCTGTGGCGTGCATGGCATCTGTGGCGTCGATGGCATCAGTGGCATCGGTGGCACCGGTGGCATACGATGAACCTGTGCCTGGATGGGAAGGGCTGCCTGTGCTGCTGGAGCTCTTGGTAGCCATAGCCTTGGTAGGTGAGGGCCTGTGGAAAGCCTTGGAAGGGCAGTAACATCACCTGGGGTGGAGGAGCAAATCTGGACTGGGTGGGAGCAAGTTCAGCTTCGTCTGGAGGGTTCTGAAGAAGACCGGTGATCCTGTCCTTGATCACCTGGTACTGTGATTCGGACAGGAGGGTCCAGAAGCATCTGGTTGACGTAGGTGAGGAAGGGCTTGCAGTTTGAGGATGATATGTCGGTGTGTACCAGCTGAGAGAGGAGCCTGGGTTCCCCAACCAGGGTTAGGTAGACAAGCTAAACAGAATGTGCAGCGTTTATCAGATAGGCACACAGATAAATGAGTGAGCTAAGCTTGTATGTTTATTAACA
This sequence comes from Laticauda colubrina, assembly GCA_015471245.1. Lineage (NCBI taxonomy): Eukaryota > Metazoa > Chordata > Lepidosauria > Squamata > Elapidae > Laticauda > Laticauda colubrina. The sequence continues at coordinate 6,366,612 of BLBF01000062.1, read as the reverse complement.
TACAGTAAAAATAACAGATACGCTTGTGCTATCAAGAATATATTTTATTCCAGTATAAGTTTATAGCATAGTCAAAAACAGTCCAATATTCATTTACCATGTAGTCAGTCCATTCAGGGATATTCAGTTAGCAAAGTCCATGTAGAATATCCTATTGTCAGTTCACATAAATCAGTCCGTTGTTGTCTCTCCCGTTCGAGCAATGCAGTCTTGCTTCCAAGCAGTAATCAGGGATCATCAAAGCCAGAGAGAGCGAGCAAGCTGTAGCCTTGCTACTTTTATATGGTTTTCATAACCACACCCACAATTGCCATTTTACATTTAAAGCTGCATACACTAACTATGATTTATAGTTAGTATTTCACCTAAAACAGTTAGGATGAACAATGTTATCCCTAACAAGATCTATGCTGCTTTTGATGGTATCCCTGATCTCCAGCAGGACAGTGTGGCTCTTCCCCTCCGGTCTGGCTCTCTGCCTGCTTTCTGTGGTGGTGGAGCTGGGGGTGGATGTGGGGTGCTCTCTGGTGGAAGTGCCCTCTCCTTGCTCCCACTGCGTCAGGGGGTCCTCCACGGGCTCCGCCAGGGGAAATGCAGCTGTCGGGGGAGTCTCCCTTGTGGGACACTCCACAGATACCTGCCTGGACGCAGGAGTTCACTCTTGGCCAGAAGAGGACTGGCTCTCTGCAGGTTGCCTGAGAGAGAGGGTTGTCAGAGGGGCTGCTCCTCGGTGGCGGATCTCACCCTTCAAGAAGCTGCACTTGGCCATCATGTAGGTCTCCTGGTCGGTGAGCTTGACCGTGGCCTGGCCAGATTTTTTGAGGTGCGGCTTCCCGTACCAGGTGTGCATGTGCTTTAACCAGCCGAGGAGTATCTCCAAAGTGTAGCCCAGGCTCTCCGCCTTCTCTCTCCAAGCAGCCTGCTTCCTTTTGGTGTCTCGATAGAGCCTGTGTCCCTTCTGCCAAAGATATCTCATTCTCCCTCAGCCATTCCAGCACCTCATCCTCATGTTCCTCTTTGATGGTGTATTGCCTCCTCTCCCGTTCATGCGTATGCCCCTTCCTCCCTCTGGCAGGGCCATCTGGGCCCTCATCAGAGGGGCTTCGAGGTTCTAGGGGCTGCTCCACCACACCACCACCAGCAGCAGCAGCAACAACAACAGTAGCAGCAAAAGCAGGACCAGCAGCAGTAGCAGCAGCAGCACCAGCAGCACCAGGATCATCAGCAGCAGAGTAAGCACCAGCAGCACCAGCAGGACCAGCAGGACCAGGATCAGCAGCAGCAGAGTAAGGACCAGCTGCACCAGCAGGACCAGGAGCACCAGCAGGACCAGCAGGACCAGCAGGACCAGGAGCACCAGCAGGACCAGCAGTACCAGCAGGACCAGCAGGACCAGGAGCACCAGCAGCACCAGCAGGACCAGGAGCAGCGCTAGCAGAGTAAGCACCAGCAGAAGCACCAGCACCAGGAGCAGCGCCAGCAGAGTAAGCCCCAGCAGAAGCCACAGCACCAGAAGAGTCAGCCCGAACAGCAGAAGCCCCACCAGCAGCAGAGTCAGGGCCAGGGGCTGGGATGGTGGCCCTGTCCTTCTTGCCAGGGCTGGCAGCTGATGGCACAGGCTTCCTCTTCTTCCCCATGGTTGTTGGCTGGCTGGAGCTGTGTCTGGCAGCAGGTCTTTCTTCTGAATGGTGACCTGCTTGCGAGCTGCTTCCCTTTATATCTGCGGGGCTGATGCAATGCATCTTCCCTGCATGCGCAGTGAACGCTTTGCATCTGCTAGGCATCTGCTAGGCTTCCGTTATGCTTCATCCGCTAGGCATCTGATCTGCATCCGTTCCTTCCGCTGCGCATCCGCTTCACTGTGCTTCCCCGGAAGCCCTGCAGATGTGCCATCTGTTTCCATCTGCTAGGCTTCCATGGAGCATCTGCTTAACATCCTCGCTACGTCCTCCCCACGTCCGTTCCTTTCCGTTGTTGTCCACTCTGCTTATGAAAATTTGGGGCACTTTTGAGAGCATATAACAATGGATGGAACATTTTCTCATCCGCTGTGTCCTTTTTACATACGTTTTGCATCCGTCGGCCTATGTGAGAGGCCCTTAAGGTATTCTGCAACAAGTAGAGGAGTGTAGAACTCTTCTTGTGAAATATTTCTGGACTTTCTCAACTGTGCTCATATCAGAACTCTTCTTTTGAAATATTTCTGGACTTTCTCAACTGTGCTCATATCAGATACGTAATGTGGGTTCCAGACTGATGAGCTGTGTTCGAGTATTGGTCTGGCAAATGTTTTGTATGCTCTAGTTAGTTGTGTGATATTACCAGAGAAAAAGCTATGTAGGATTAGGTTAACAACTCTTAATGCCTTTTTGGCTATGTCGTTACAATGGGCTCTAGATCATTAGAGATGAGTATTCAAAGGTCCTTGACAGAGTTTGTATCATTAACAAAGTCTTGACTATTCACTTGCATTTTACTTTCTGATTTTTTTTTGCCAATATGTAAGACAGAGCATTTATTTGTTGAGATTTGAAGTTGCCATTTGTTTGACTATTCTGATACATAATCGAGGTCTTCTTGAAGGGTAGCAGTATTGTCGGTGGTGTTGAATAGCTTTACATCATCAGTGAAAAGAATGCAGTTACTCTTAATATGATCACAGAGGTCATTTATGTAGAGTATGAACAGAGTTGGTCCTAGAACACTATCTTGGGGGACTCCACTGTTGACAGGCACATAATTTGATAAGACGCTCCCAATTTTGACCATTTGTTGTCTGTTTGACAGAAATGCTTCTATCCAGTAATGCAGGTGTCCAGAGATACCATAAGATTTTAGTTTTAGTAATAGTTTTCTCATGTACCACTGAATTGAAGGCTTTACAGTAGTCTATGTAGATTGCGTCTGTTGCTTTGCCCTTAATCTCAAAATGATACTGTGAAGAACACTTGTTGCTGCCACCTCATTTAGACAAAATTGTTTCATACAGTATCCTATGCCTAACCCATTCCATATCATAGCTCTTCCCTAAAAAGTGTTAACCAAAAGTTACAAGTTCAGCTCTGTGACTTTAATTAGTTGATTAGAAACTGACTTGCTCACAGCTGCTGCCTGACTTCAATCAGACCTTATTCAGTTTTTCCTTGTGGTAAATGGTTGCAATGATTGGAAAATGAATTACAAGAATCTTTGACTTACACCAATTCATTCAGCAACCATTCAAAGTTACAACAGAACTGAAAAAAGTGACTTGCAATCATTTTTCACACTTACAATCATTGTAGCATCCTCATGGTCATGTGATCAAAATCTGCACACTTGCTAATTTATACTTGGTAATTATATTTATGACAGTTGCAGTGTCTTGGAGTCATGTGCTCATTTTGTGAATGTCTTACACACAAAGTCAGGGCAGAAGCCAGATTCACTTAACAGCCATGGTACTAACAGCCAGGGGTGGGATGCTACTGGTTCAGCCCAGTTCTATAGAACCTGTAGCTCTGAAGAGCAGCAGACACTGAACCAGTTCGGTGTCTGATGCTCTGTTTGGCCCAGCTGCCCACCCAGGCTCTTGGCTACCCTTTATTTCTTACTTTTTCAACCTCAGCTGCTTTTTGTGACACAGCTGAGGTTGAAAAAGCAGGAAAGAAGAGGAGTTTGAAATGCTGCGCACCTGCACGCAGCGCTTGTCAGCTGTCTGGGTGGCACAGTTGAGGTTTTTGGGAAATGATCTACACAGACGCACAAAAGTCACTCTCACCAGGGGTGCAATTTTACCTGCCAGAGAACTGGAAAATCACGCCACTGGCTGGCCCTGCCCTACACTGCCCACTCTCTCCTTACCTGGCATGTGCACCATCAAACTTGCCTGCTAAGTTGCTATTTTTCCTTTTTTTCCCCCGACCATCAGCTGTTCTGCTGTGCCAGGAGATTTAGATTAGCTCGAAAGTGGGAAATTGTTGCATTTCTTGCTTTCTAGCTTATCTAAAAGCAGAGCTGAACCTTCCTTAGGACCAAAGCTTCTATTTTTCAGTGAAGACTTGGGTAGCCAATTGCAGATAGATAGATTTCTAAGTGAATCTGTGATTCTGTGAGCAACTCAATCTCCCTGTCTGCTTTGTCTGATTTTGGGTAAAAGTTGCTCTTTTTAAATAAAAATTCAATATTTACATAAATATTTATAATATTTACATACAAGCCAATATTTACATACCAGCCAGTCACATGACCACCAAGCCATGCCCAGTCAGTAAGCCATGCCCATCCAATCACATTTCCATTAAGCACACCCACAAATTAGGCCACACCCACAGAACCTGTTGTTAAGAAGTTTGAATCCCACTCCTGCTAACAGCTATGGTGATTCACTTAACAAATTTGGTAAGAAAGATGGTAAAATGTGACAACAATCACTAAACAAATGTTTCACTTAGCAACAGAAATATTGATCTCACTTGTGATCAAAAGTTGAGGACTACGTGCATTGATTACTGCTCATTCCTATGGTATTTAAGAATGATCAGTATTAATTTAACTATAATTTTGTTCATTCATGCTTTGCGAGATAGCTATACTTAATTTATTTTATAACAATTCATATAGTCCTTCCAAATCTATCTTAAAAACATTTTATATATGTCATAATAATAATAATAAAAAGATACACCTTTATGTATTCATTATTTTCTATAATTCTACATATTCTATTACTATATTTTATTGTCTAACCATTGATAGAAAAGGTCCCAAATTTTGTAATATTGTTTATCCTCTTGTTCTCTAATTTCAAATTATTAATAATAATACTAGGATATTCAATTTCCGATAATATGAGTTATTATGTAATGTAACTGTAATTGAGACTATGAAATCAATGCACAAAAATTTGTAAATCAACAAACACACTGTTTGTATACTTATGGAAGAAAGCTGGATGTTTTTATATTTTGTTTGTTTTTGTTTGTCCTTAAAAATCAATAAAACTTTACAAAACAAAAAAGAATGATCACTATACAAAACAATTGCTACCAATAACAACCTATATTCCAATGATAATGAAGATTGAAAACTCCTGTATTCTATGCAATTTGTTACTTCATTCTTTTTGCCAGGAAAATTTAACATAAATTGGAAGTCCCATTCTGATGAAAAAAAAAAATTGTATTTTTTTTTCCATTCTACAATTTTTTTCCAGTCTCATTATTCAGAATCAGAAATAAATCAGAAGGGATTAGAGCTAATATCAGATAATTTGGGCTACTTCTTTGAGGAACAGGAGCTTCTGGGTGGCAAATGGTATTTTAGGTAAATTTTCAAGGTTGACAAACACTATAATTTTCTGCAGAACAAAGTTAGGTGTTTGCCTCTTTTCCAATCTATTCTGATCCATATCTTTTACTGTTACCTAAAACCTAACTGCATGGGAAGCCAAATGTGCTGCTTTTGAGAGAAAATTATATAATCAGGTTACCAATGCCAAGAAAATCTTATCTGAAGCCACTGTACTATTTCCAAAAATTGGATCTGAAGCAATATTTTTCTGTCAAATGTTAAGATAATGAGTTTTGCTAGTATTTGAAAAGGTGTTGCTTAAGCATTTGGGTTCTAGATTTTATTGAAAGTTATATTCTTCTTTCTGTCTTTCTTTTCTATCCAAATTGTTTCATAAAGCTAAAATTTTCAGGATTTAGAATCTATCATTTCAAATTTCTTATTTATGAATGAAACAAGTTGCATACAAAAGTAAACAATAGGTTTAGAAGAAGATAATTTTTACACTATTTCTTTAGCCTTAATATAAGTACATTATTCTTATGATATCAATATCAAAAGATCAAAACTTGTCAACAAGACTATCTATGGCAGGGGTGTCAAATTCAAGGCCTTCAGACTGTTTAGATCTGTCGGAACACCATGAAAACAGTGAAGGACTGGCCTGCTGTGCTACAGCCAGAAAAAAACTGAGCTTGGGAGGGCCCCTTGTGGGCTGCTCGAGCTCCATTTTTGTTGGCAGAAGTTTGCAGGAGGCTGCCACAGCTGAAAACGGAACTCAGGAACCCGTCTTTATGGGCAGAGTGCTCAGGCCCCCACAGGTATCTCTGACATGAGTGACATCATCCTGGCCATGTCCACACTGGTCATGCCCACCCCGGCCCCTCAAGATCAAACACAACCCTGATGCGGTCCTCAGTGAAATTGTGTTTGACACCCCTGGTCTATGGTCATCTTTAAAATCTGGAAGCAATTCTCTTTCTAATAATTCCACTAACTTGCCCAAATAAGGCTTCAAAATGGCATGAATATTAATATGATACTTTGGCCAACTGGTTTCATGCTTCTTAATTACTTCCAAATTTCGTCTACTGTTAAGACTCCAGGCTAGAAAGCATGAAACTAGCATGAGTTCTAGTCCTGCCTTAGGCAAGAAACCCAGCTGGGTGACTTTGGAACAGCCCTTTTTTTCAGCTCAACTTACCTCACAGGGTTGTTGTGGAGAAAATAAGGAAAAGTAAGCAGTACTAAGTGTGCTTGACTTATTTATAAAAACAATTAAGGCAGGATTTTAAAAATCTTTTAAAAATATTTTTACAAATCTCTAAAATAACTCTTGTCTATCCTTCTTAGAAACCCTCACTTCCAAGTCTAAGAAATAAATAGTGTGAAATATTGAAAGTATTAATGAATAAGGATATAATGATCTCATGAAGTCAACATTTAATGAAGGCCCTCCATCTTAGAGAACAAGTTTTATCAAATTGTACATTTCAGTAGGAAAAAAAAATTAGCTGTTTTCTCACCAGCTATTAGACTGTTTGCTATAATCTACACTTTGATTTGGCAGTGTTTTTAAATATATTTCTTTTGTCATTTCATTCTAACCTTGCACTTGATAAATATGAATACAGCACACATAGGATGGATGACATTTAATGGCAATAGTAGATGTAACAGTTAAAGCTTCAAGGTCTCTGATGGTATAAGACATGCTACAACAGATGTGATGTAAAATGAAAGCCTATAAATTGGAAGCCTGTCATTATAGTCTCAAGCATTATTTCCCTTGACCCTTTTGATGCTTTAGTAAATACAATAATAAACTAGATACACATGTATACATATGTATATCTACAAGTATAAAGGCAAATCAACACAATATTATGGGATCTTACCAGTAAGAATATTAATCTTCATGAGGTTTACAAGGATACAAACACAGAACAGAAATCTTCGCTCAATTTCAGTCAGACAATCAAGATTGTTCAACAGTATTCATTTTCCATGATTCTTGCCACAGTATTTAAAGCTTTAGTTTACAGTGAAATTCTAAAGAAAATGTGGAGATTGTAATCCAGAAGAAATACCTGAAGGGATTTTCAGAGAAGGGAGAAAATAAAAGCACTGTAAATCTAACTTCATTCCCAACAGGCGTGAGGGGAAATTATACTTGTATATTCTTCCTGCCACCATTTTAAAATGAAGTTAGTAAGAGATAATTTCTGCTCAATTTTCATAAGATATTAACTTAGAAAACCTTTCTCACAGGATAAATTCCACATTATTATATAATGAAAATTATTCACTTACTAAAATTCAGACAGCTAGTGCTACAAATGAATTGTGACTATATTTCACAAACTCAAATAGAAAATAAATTTACAATGTTTTCTTCTCATTCATTTAAACAGTTACATCCCAATTGGTTTTGAAGTAGCTCTGTAGATATTGTGATTTTGTTATGGCATGGTTGTCTGAACATATTTGGCACATGCCAACTAAAGCAAGAAACAGTTTCTTTTTTCCCTTCCTCTCTCTTCTAATATATACTAACAGACATTTAATTTTTCATGAATACACATTTTTCTAATTTAATAAATACTTTGAAAGGATAAATTGGATGATTTCTCTTAAGAAGCACCATATTCAATAAAAGATAATCCAGAATTTTCTCAAAGGGATATAGTAAAATACCCAAAAAGAACTTGGTCAATTATAGCTATGCCCTTTTCTCTTCTTTTCAGGTATTTGAACTAAGTTACAAAACTTCCTAATGTACTGATTCTATTTAAGAACCAAAGTATAACTAATTTGGAGCTCCAAAATTCAGATTAAAAAGAAACTGAAGAGAATTGCAGACACATTGTAATCATAATTGGACCCTTGGGAAACTCAGTTTAACTGTACTTAAGTCAATATAATTTGGAGATAGCAATTTTAATAATCCCTTTCTAATTCAGAATGACACCACTGCTTATTTTAAATACAAATAGGTTATCAAAAGTGGCAAAGCTCTAACCTTTTATCTGCCAATCATAAAATATGCTAAAACATGTTATTTAATCAGAAAACAATGAATTTTGTTTTCTTTTCTGACTTCTCCTTGGCATATATCTGTCATGACAATGAACCCTTAGAGCATATGTGACATTAACTCTAGCTGATATTCAAGCCCAAGTGCATATGATGCTGTCACTTCTGGTGTCCAATCAAGAGTGCTGGTCAATGAAGTAATGGCCAAACAAATATATAAAATTAGGTCACTAGAAAGCTAGGGGGCAAACAAAAAGTGGAAGGCTGGTCTGTTTGCTGCTTTCTCAATACAGAGTCTTGATATATAGCAATGAGAAAAATCCCCACAATAAATCTTCTGTTATGTTATGCCCGCCAGCACTGTCCCAAATCTTTAAAGAGCTATGCAGAATGCATACTCTATTGATATATTAGATTCTGAATTGACTCAGAATTGGATAAGTTTAATCAGAAACAGATTTTACCAATTTCAGGTACATCTGGGAATAGCAAGAATATTCAGATATTCCACAACAATACAACCTTCTGAAACAAACAAACAGAACAAGAAGTCGTTTCCTAATAAGAAAGTACAGCAGCATTTTCTAAATAGAGAAACATTAATAAAATTCAAATTTACTTTTTTTTTGGTTGAATGAGCACATGCTTATAGTAGTCCAAAATGGCACCACCACCACCACCACCACCATCATCACCATCCTTGGAAGGATTCAATAGGTGGACAAAAATGCCAAATCTAGTCTGAACATCTTGTTGGCTATATGATGAACATTACATACATCTAACATCATCAAACATCTGCCTATCTCAAGTCCTTAAGAAAGATTTGTTAGATGGATAAAAATGCCAAATCCAGTTTAAATATCTGGCAGATTATCCAACAGACCATAATAATGACATAAATACATAAAAATATTAAAGATAAACCCTAGCAATGGCTTGCAACTGGAACATAAAAAAAAAAATAATGAAGGCTTAATTTGGGCTGCTTAAGACCAAGCTATTCAAACTAATGCAACCAAGGCCAGAACTGAAATATTGTCAAATGATTCAAAGTTTGTGAAAGATGGAAAAAAAAGAAACTTATGAAAAATAGGCAAATTTATATTTTGAACAAAGGGATAATAATGTTTTTGAACTTGAACAAATGATACAAATGCCTTAATTAAAAGGAATGAAAGTTTCAAACATGCATTCCACCATTAGGCTCAAATTTAAACATTAATTTTTCAGAACCAGCTTATATGATCTTATTTTTCTGAGAATAAGATGGAAGATGTAACTGATATAATGAGCAGTTTCTTAGGATAAAACTACTGACTGCTTCAATAAATGTTGACATTTAAACCTTTAAAGTTTTTATTTGTTTGGGACTTGAACTTTTGAAAGTGTTTGGCGAATATAAATGCACTGATCTTAAGCCCATGTCACACTGCCCAACGGATGGAAAAAAGACACAGCGGATGAGCAAAATGTTCCATCCGTTGTTATCCGCTCTCAAAAGGGGCAAAAAATTGCATAACCAGAGCGAATAACACGGACGCGGGGAGGACGCAGGGAAGCGGAAGCAGAAGCGGAACGGAAGCCCAGCAGATAGGAGCGGATGGGAGCGGATGGCGCAACCGCTGGGCTTCCGGGGGGCCTCAGCGAAGCGGACGTGGAATGGAAAGAGCGGATGCAGAGCGGACGCCGAACGGATGAAGCGGATGCACAGCGGATGCACAGCGGAAGCCTAATGGATGCCTGGCGTTAATTGCGCATGCGGGGAGAATGCATTGCGTCAGCCCCGTGGATATAACGGAAGCAGCTCGGAAGCAGGTCGCCATTCAGAGGAAAGACCTGCTCCCAGACACATCGACTGCCTAGCCTGCCCTGCCTGCATGTCTACCTGCCAGCCTTGCTGCCAGCCTTGCTACCAGCCTTCCTGCCAGCCTCCCTGCCAGCCTTGCTGCCAGCCTGCCTGCAAGCCTTGCTGCTAGCCGGTCTGCCTGCCAGCCTTGCTGCCTGCCTGCCTGCAAGCCTTGGTTCATTTCTGCCTGCCAGCCTTGGTGCCTGCCTGCCTGCCAGCCTTCCTGCCAGCCTTGGTGCCTGCCTCCCTGCAAGCCTTGGTGCCTGCCTCCCTGCCCGCCTTGGTGCCTGCCTTGGGGCCAGCTTCCCTGCCAGCCTTCCTGCCAGCCTTGGTTCCTGCCAGCTTCCCTGCCAGCCAGCAACCCCACAACCATGCGGAAGCACAGCAAGCCTCAGCCATCTGCTGCCAGCCCTTGCAAGAGGGACAGGGCTACCATCCCGCCCCCTGGCCCTCACTCTGGTTCTGCTGGGGCTTCTGCAGCATAGGCTCGCTCTTCTGGGGCAGGGGCTTCTGCTGCTTCTGCTTCTGGAGGAGCTGATGAAAATCACTCCGGCACCAGCACCTCCACAGCACCGGGACCCTTCACCCCTGAGACTGAGCGACCAAGAGGAGTGCCAGAGACTCATTTTTTTATAGCTTGTTGTTAATAAAGTCTATTTTTGATTCACACACTTGTTTCATTTCTTTTTTTTCATAAAGTCTTGGTGGAAACTTTTAGAAATGGTTTAAGCCTTTGCATGCTTGTGGGATAGGTTAAGATAGCTGTGGGATGGGTTGAGATAGCTGTGGGATGGGCAGGGATACCTGTGGGATGGGTAATATCTGTGGGATAGATAAACCTCCAGTGCAAGCATAGTGGGACTGTATGGTCCACCCTCCCAGGTGCCAAACCTACGGCCCTTTATTATCAATAATAATGTAATAATTATCCACACATGTCAACATAAACACAACTCTTTATTAAACGCCCTGTTCATTGTAGGCCAACCAAACATACATGGCCCAATCTCACATGTGTGATGAGACAGGCTGAAGGAAGCATCCATTAATAATCTATCATCCTGTCTTGCCATTCCACTGCTCCAGCTGGGGAGTTGCACCATTGTCTCATGAGGTTGAGCTTCTTCTTCGCTTCATGTGAGGCTCTGTTGGGGCCTTGCACATCCTCAGTGTCTATCAGGTTTCACCCTTGCCTCCATTCCCCAGGCTCCATGTCCCCATTGCCTTGCTGGAGGTCCACGAGCCTGTTCTGCAAGACTGGGTAGCGGGTGCGCATGAGATTGTGCAGGATGCAGCAAGCTTCCATGATCTTCCTCACAGTCTGTGGGCAATGCTGCATGGTGGTGAGAAGTACCTGGAACCTGTTGGCCAGGATGCCAAAAGCGTTCTCCACCACCCGCCTTGCCCTGGACAGCCTGTAGTTGAAGATCCTCTCTTCACGGGTGAGGAGTCTGGAGGTGTAGGGCTTCATGAGGTAGGTTGTGAGGAGAAGGCGTCATCCCCTATGATGAAGTAGGGCACATCTTGTGTGTCATTGGTCAGGGGGTCTGGATCTGGGAAGCCCATGATGAGGTTGCATTCCAGCTCCTCCTTGAAGTGACTGGCATTGTATACCTGGGCATCTGAAGATGACCCGTTGCCTGAAGCATCGATGTACATGAACCTGTAGTCAGCATCGACCATGGTGAAGAGGATGATGCTGAAGAAGCCCTTGGAGTTGAAATAAGTGGACCCCGAGTTGGCTGGAGATTTGCAGGCCACGTGCTTGCCATCTATGGCTCCAACGGTGTGTGGTAAGTTCCACTTCTGATACCACTGCTCTGCAACTTTCTTCCATCCTTCTTCAGTGGAGGGGTACTGGAGGAGCTGCTCCTTGTATTCTTTGATGATGGCCTGCACCACTTCTCTGACCACAATGCTGATGGTGTTGGATGGCACCCTCCAGCCGTACTGCATGCTCCTGTGGGAGGTCCCTGAGGCCAGGTGGCGCAGAGTGAGTTCCACCTTGAGTCCAGGTTCCAGGCTGGGCCGGAAGCTGGTGTTTGCCTTGGTCAACCTGGGTGTCAGCCGCTGCACAACTTCGTCAAACATGGCTGGAGGCATCCTCATGAAATTCTGGAACGCCCGAGTGTCTTCGTTCCTGAGCTCCATCATCAGCTTGTTGTACAGTCCGTCCTCTGCTCTTCTGGCGAGCCATCTTCGGACTTTGTTACAATCCACGGTGGACATGACTGGATGCTGTAGAAGAGCAAGAGGCAGATTAAGGCTGCAGAGGTCTGCACCACTGGGCTGCTGTTCTGAAAGTGAGATGCAGGCGAATTGCTCCCCTTTTTTATAGGCAGTATAGGTTTTCCGCTAGGCATCCTCTCGGCATCCTCTAGACATCCTCAATATCCGAGATAGGTCCCCTCTGCGAATGTTTTTTCCATTTTAAATGCTTTGTTTCCATTCTGCATCCGCTAGGCATCTGTTCTGCATCTGTTCTGCATCCGTTCCACTTCCTCTGCGTCTGGGCGGATGGAGTTATGCGGATGTGGAACGGATGCCTAGCGGATATAGCGGAAGCGTAACGGATGCAGAACGGATGCGAAGCGGATGCGTAGTGGATGCAGAATGGACAAACTGGATACATTTTCTGCGCAAAAGTTTTAGGCAGCCCTCAACTTTCTGATGAAACATTTCGGATGAAATGTCAATAAACGGATGCTGGACGGATAGAGAGGAAGCAAAACAGAGGCAGTGAGTACATCGCGTTTTCGAATGGATGGCAAGGTTTTTTGTCCGTTTTACATCCTCTTTGCATCCGTTGGTTCAGTGTGACATGGGCTTTAGTATCGGTATCAAAAGGCTCTGCTTGTATTTCTTGCCAAATCGGACTAATAGAGATACGACATTCTGGACCATATAAAACTTTACTTAGAACTTACAAATATTTGGATTTTATTTTATTAATTGAGGTATTTATTTTCTGGCAAGGTTGGATTCCTTTCTGCATGATACTGCATTTTATTTAATTTTTTTAAAAAAATGTTAGATTTCATTTTTAAATTCCATTTTATTTCTTGATTTCTCAGCTATCAAAGGAACATTTATTAACAGATAATCATTCTTGCTGTAATTTTCTTCTCCCCATTTCTAAGTAACATTCAGTGAAAATAGATCTTCAGTGTTGTGCTGTTGCTTTCTAGTTGTCTCCCATTCCCCAGTGGTGGTGAATAATATAGAGTGAGAGTAAAAATATAATTCCAATTGCATTTTTCCAATTTATGAAAAGTTACAGGGTTGCTATCTTACCATGGTTTAATTCCCTGTGTAAATAACTCACAAAATGCTAATTGGCATTTTGCAGTTTTTATTTTGCAAAATGTGTTTACAAATCCCCACATTGACTATAAATGTAGAAACAACATGTTCAGATACCACAGAATGAACATTCAGTTCTCTCTGTCCTGACCTTCAATTAATCAGTTTTAAATATACTTTTTCTTTCATTTAGATACTCATGTTATGCCCCATCCCTGGTTATAAACCTGCCAGAAAAATAGCCCTCTTCAGTGATTTTTAGAGAGGAAAGGCAAAAATATAATGGGAATGGGACACCATATGCTGGCTCTATTCCCCCCTATCTTTACATTCTGTCCTACTGTTTCCTCTCATTGTTCTCTACGAGGGACTCTGATTGGGAACCTTGCTCACATTTACCTCAAAGCATTATCCTCCATGAATTCTGGGACTTGGCAAATGATTTTATAGTCCCATTGCCATATTTCAAAATATGATCCAGATAGGGATGCAAAGCAAATTTCTGTTCCCTATGTCATAGACACAACTGCTAAGAAGAATGCTTGAAAGGGATTGTAAAATGGTTTACTCAAAAGAGGTGACTGAACACAATCTATGTTTCATAGGGCACACACCTCTCCAGCAAAATGAAGAATCCTTTATCTACCATTGAATTAAATTTAAAGAATCTTAAGAAAGGGAACAGGATCTATTCAAATCATAAGTAAGAATAGCCAACAGGGACATTTGCAAAGATAGACTTTCTATCACATGGCATGGACACGATCTTGCCTTTTTAATTTTTTTAACTTTTTCTTACATTTGCCTCTGACAACTAGAGTAGAATCAGAATACAAAGACATATAACATAAAAGCAACACTATCAAATCCAACCATCATATTTTACCTCACATTAGTAGTAACCAACAATACTAGACTTAACAACTGCGTCAATCTCATCTTCTGCAATAGTTTGAATTCAATTTACAGAATACAAATTAAAGAACCCTTTTCCAACAGTGACCACAACATGATTGACTTTTGTCTCAACATATGTCCAGACAAAAATCATCATAACGATGGGGTCCCCAATTATAACTTCAAAAAAGGCAACTATGATCTTACAGACAACGATCTCTCATCCCTTGATTGGCAATTTCTATTCACTGGATGCAATACTGTTGAAGATCATTGTAACATATTTTACTTGAAGTCAAAAGAGTCATCAAATTATGTACTAATAACAACTCCCAAAACCAGAAAAAACAAATTACCCAAAACAATAAGGAAGCTTCAATCCAAAAAGAAATCACTTTGGGGGAAAAACAAATCTGGTCACATTGCCAACTCTAAAAGACAGTACAAAAATGTATGTCACCAGATAAAGACTGAATGCACCAATTATCAAATTAAACAAGAGGAAAACCTTCTATGCACCAATTCCACCTGTGCTTTCTACAATTTTGTAAACAACAAACTAAAAGACTCAAGGTCCATCCCACCCCTGAAAGGACCTAATGGTAAAGACTATAATGATGACACCATTAAAGCCAACCTCTTTAACACATTCTTTGGCTCAGTATTTGTAAACAGCAATGGATCGTGCCCGTATTTCCTAGTCGAACCACAGACAACTACATTTATCTAATACAGGGGTTGCCAATCTTTTGGACCTCAGGGACCACCAAACTCATAATTTTAGATCCCAGGGACACTAACTGGTTCTGTGGGCATGGCCTAATTTGTCGGTGTGGCTTGGTGGCCATGTGACTGGCTGGCCATGGCTTGTATGTAAATATTATAAATATTTATATGAATATTGAATTTTTTATTAAAAAAGAGCAACTTTTACTCAAAATCAGGCAAAGCAGGCAGGCAGATTTAGTAGCTCACAGAATCACAGATTCATTCAGAGATCTATCTATCTACCTTTGGCTAGCTCAGTCTGTCACATCAAATTTGCTTGCAAGCAAACTTACAAAATTAACTCACAACACACCATGCATGTAAATATTGACTTTTTTCATAAAAAAGAGCAACTTTTACCCAAAATCAGACAAAGCAGGCAGATTGAGTTGCTCACAGAATCATTCAGTGATCTACCTATCTGTTATCGGCTAGCTCGGTCTTTCAAATTTGCTTGCTATGAGTCTGCACTGAATTTGCTTGCAAGCAAACCTTCAGTCCTAAGGGAGGTTCGGCTGTGCTGAGCCGAAGATCTAAAGACTAGCTAGAAAGCAAGCAATCCAACCATTTCCTGCTTCCTAGCTAATCTAAATCTCCTGGCACAGCAGAACAGCTGATGGTCAGAAAAAGGAAAAATAGCAATTTAGCAGGCAAGTTTACCGGGTAAGGAGTGAGTGGGTGGAGAGGGTTCCTGTGGGCCATGTGGGTGGTGCAGCCTTGTGTTTCTGTACAGCTTGGATTAATTGCTTTGGGGGGGATGCTCTGGGGGTGAGATTTCTCTGTGGCCCACCAAAATTTTCTCGTGGCCCACCAGTGGGCCGTGGCCCACCGGTTGGCTTTTACTGATCTAATATATATCAATTTTATAGAAGGCAACGTTGAAAAAGCAGAATGCAATCTAAAACCATCTCTATCTATTGGACCAGACGGAATATTTTCCTATTTCTTAAAAAAGCTCTCCACTGCCATCGCCAAACCTCTAAGCATAATCTTTGAAAAATCTTTGAAAATCTTTGAAAAATCTTTCAGGACTACAAGCCACAGTCATCCCCATCTTCAAAAAGGGAGACCCCAGCCAAGTTGAAAATTCCAGACCAATCTCTTTATGCTGCATCACCTGTAAAGTCATGGAATCAATTATTAACCAATCCATCAACCTCCACTTAGAAACAAACAACTTACTCTCTAATAAACAATTTCATTATTGGAAAAAACTATCATTTAATCTGCAACTCTTGCACTGCAAAAACTTATGGACTACACAACTCGATCAGGGCAAAGCAATAGACACTTCTGTAAAGCCTTTGATTCAATGGTACACAACAAACTATTCCTAAAACTAAAATCTTATGGTATCTTTGGACACCTGCATAACTGGATAGAAGCATTCCTGTCAAACAGACAACAAATGGTCAAAATTGGGAGCGTCCTATCAAATTCTGTACCTGTCAGCAGTGGTATCTCTCAAGGCAGTGTTCTAGGACCAACTCTCTTCATACTCAACTTAAATGACCTCTGTGATATTAAGACCAACTGTGTTCTTTTCACTGATGGTGTAAAGCTATTCAACACCACTGACAATACTGCTACCCTTCAAAAAGACCTTGACTATGTATCAGAATGGTCAAACAAATGGCAACTTCAAATCTCAACAAATAAATGCTCTGTCTTACATATTGGCAAAATAATAATCAGAAAATAAAATACAAGCTGAACAGTCAAGGCTTTGTTAATGATCCAAACTCTGTCAAGGACCTTGAAGTACTCATCTTTAATGATCTAGAGCCCACTGTAATTACATAGCCAAAAAGGCATCAAGAGTTGTTAATATAATCCTACGTAGCTTTTTCTCTGATAATATCACACTACTAGCTAGAGCATACAATACATTTGCTACACCAATACTTGAATACAGCTCATCAGTCTGGAACCCGCATTACGTATCTGATATTAGCACAGTTGAGAAAGTCCAGAAATATTTCACAAGAAGAGTTCTCCACTCCTCTACTCGCTGCAGAATACCTTATACCACAGTCTTGAAATTCTAGAGCTAGACAACCAAACTCTATGCCGCTTTCGGTCCTATCTAAATATCGTGCATAAAATTATATATTGCAATGTTCTACCTGTCAATGAATACTTCAGCTTCAACCACAAAAATGCAAGAGCAAACAATAGACACAAACTCAAGATAAACCGCACCAAACTTGATTGTAGGAAATACAATTTCAGCAACAAAGTGGTCAATGTCTGGAATACTCTACCTGACTCTGTGGTTTCTTCTCTAAACCCTAAAAACTTTAACCTTGAACTGTCTACTATTGACCCCACCCCTTTCCTGTAGGAGGCATGCACAAGCACACTAATGTGCCTACTGTCCCTGTCCTATTGTTTCTTTTTTTTCTTATATGTATCAATTTCATGTATTCATAACCATGCTTATACTTATACCTGTTATCTTATAATCACTTGAAAAAATAAAATAAATAAGCATTAATAGCAAACATATACCCAGTGAAATTGTACATAATTTAATTGAGTATGAGGAAGATAAATAGAAGCAACTTTCAATGGGGAAAATTTTAGGGGGGGGAATTTGAAACACATATCTACACAATACACAACATCTCTGGAGATGGTAAATGTGCACCAACTTCTTTCAAGTTATAACTTATTCCAAAATGCTCATATGTTCCTAGTTTAAATCAGGTATGAGAGAAAACTATTCTCAAACTCAATCTAAATAATCTTACTTATTTTTTCCTCTTATCTAACTTCAATTTGAACCTTTTGAAGATTGCATTTTGAAAATTAAAGGAAAGTTACTTCATAAAAATCTAAGACAGACTCTGGTTTTACTGCATAAAAGTACCACCTTATATAAATCTATTGAAAAGATCACCTAGTAGAACCATACAAATAGGTTTGCAATCTAATAATTATTCTGTTTGTTGAGCATTTTCATTTTTTTGGGGGGGGGTGTTAATTTTTTCCCCATTTTTTAAAAAAAATAACCGATATCCAATATTTGCTTTGAAGCAAATTTTATTTAATATTATAAAGACACAAATATTAACAATTCTGAGTAACTGTATTTTATACTGAAGGCATACCCTTTAGATGAAAAAAAAAACTTGTTTTCTTTAGTATTCCAGAGCTTTGTATATGACAAAATCCATCCTTCAAAACTGAATCTGGCTATGGCATATGGCAAAGTAGGAAAAGCAATGCCAGACCTAACTTTTTAAAGTGTCAACTATAATTATATAGATACCAGTAAAAACAGCTGGATATAAAAACCTGGATTAAAGAAAGCTTTCCACCTAAACAAAAGTACATATACATTTAGAAGTACTAAAATATAATAGATGTGTGGTATATCCCAGCATTACATAGCATACCATGCTTATGTTTAGAAATTTAACATTTTGATTATTTATCCATTATATCTTTATTGGGAATTTTGAAAGCTATGATGTGTGTGGGGGGTGGGGGGGATGGGGTTCAAATGTTTTTACTACCGGTTCTGTGGTCATGGTTTATTTGGTAGGCATGACTTGGTGTCATATGACTGGGTGGGTGTGCTTGGTAGTCACATGACTGGGTGGGCATGCGACTGGGTGGGGGTGGCCAACTCAATGTCACTCACATCAAGGGGTGCCTCACCTGGCCTCTTCCCTCTCAGCCATTCCTTGTCACACCCAGCCTCAACATATCTATAGTTCTGTAAAAATGTTTATCTTTTGTTGACTTGATTATCTACATACTATAGATGTACTTTCATCGACCACTGAAAGGAGGAAATGGCTCACATGCTTTGCTCAAGAGTGTGATAGCCAACAGGCTTTTAAGGGACTGTCAGAAAGAGGGGGGAGGGCAATGCATTTTCCAAAGCACCAGAAGGCAAACTAGAAGCAATGGATGGAAAACGAACAGAGAGAAGCAACTTAAAACTAAGGAGAAACTTCCTGACAGTGAGAACAATTTACCAGTGGAACTGCCTGTCTCCAGAAGTTCTGGGTGCTCAATAACTGGAAGTTTTTAAGCAAAGACTGCACAGCCATTTCTCTGAAATGGTATAGGGTTCATCTCAAAGTATTATTCTGACACCTTTCCCAGGATTTCTACTCAGAGTTTGGCATCCTCAGTTTTCTTGCCTGAGCTGGGGGTTGGACTGGAAGACCTCCAAGGTCACTTTCAACTCTTGTCAAACATATGTGTATTTTATGCTCTGGACTATTGACATTGAATGCATGTAAACCTTGAAAAATATGTGGTAGCCCTGGGCAAAAGAAAGACAGAAAAATCAGTCTTGGTGTAGGGACAGTGTAAAATATTAAAACATGATTAAAAATAACAATTAAAAATAACAGCATAGAGTTTTATCTCTCTTTCTCTTCCTATTTTTTCCTTTCTTTCTCTCCCTTCCTCTTTCTTACTTTCTTTCTTTCTTTCTTTTTTCTTTCTTTCTTTCTCTCATGCACACACACACACACACACACACACACACAGCACTTAAAAGACAAGCGTTTTGGAAGCAACTCCTTTAAATTTCTCCAAGGCTGGAGTGGATTTCCTCACCCCCTCTGTCAGACTGCACTCTTTCTCGTTCCAGACACTTTAACTCACACAGGGAAAGCAATATTTGCAGCATCCGTGGGGAATCCTTGGAGAAGTTTTTAAAGGACCTGCTTCCAAAATGCATTTCTTTTACATTGCAAAAGTGCTCCAAGGCTCGATTCATCCCCACCGTCTCTGTCAGACCACATTCCTTCTTACTCCAGACACTTTAACTCACACGGGGAAACTGATACTTGTAGCATCCATGCCTTTCTTCCTTTCCCCTGGGGAAAAAGATGACTTGGGGAACGGAAAGCTAGGATAGCGATCGCAAGTGAGCAACCAGGCGACCAGGTTGGGGGCGTGGCCAGCCAGGGGTCACCACCAGTTTGGTGACCCATGCCAAATAAACACTACTGGTTCACCCGAGTAAGTGCAAACCAGTTGAATACCACCTCTGGGGGTTACCAGTCCATTATTTTTCATACAGCTGGTTTCATAATTGACAAAACTTGTGAATAACATGTTTGAAAGATTGTCACTTACATTTTAAAGCACATTTTATGCATATTGTGTATAATAGAAAAAAAAGGGGGAGGAGGTTTGATTTTTAAAAACATAACAGAAAAAAAAATATTCTCACCCTGCTTTTACCAATAGAATACATGCAAAAAATAATAGTTGTTATTTTAATTATTCTATCCAGCACACCAAGTATTTTGTAATTTCTGGCCTGTTCCTAATTGTTAGTCTTATTAAACGTGCAACTCTGAACCTTCAAAAAATAACTTGTGTACAGTCTGTTCTTTATTGGATAATGGTTGTTAACAGTTTTTATTCACCCTTAACATTTGCCTAAGCTGGATGAACTGAATTAGTTAGATCGTAATAGTTTTTCAGCTTATAGAAAAGCATAGACCTTAAAGCTGGCATTCCCCAGGATGTATTCTTGTAAGGTTGTGAGCATGCTTGGCTTCTGTTCCTATCCCTTGGGTAAGAGAAACTTGATAAGTATGGGGCATTATTATATTAGCACTTGTGAGTGCAAAAGATTATCATCACTGTGTCACTGAAAACATAATTAGAGCTCTGTTATGAAAACTTGCATATGGTGGGAGGGAGCCTACATTGCACCTTTCTCTTAATTATTCTTTAAAAGAAAGATGTAAGCTCTGTTTAATTACAGAAAGGATAAATTTAGAATTACCTTTTAAGAAAACTCTTTGGCTTTTGAAAATCTAAAAGAAAGTTTTTAATGAGAGGAAAATTAATCTAAACCTGGCAAGAACTTAAATGTTGAAAATCCTATGACAGGTTTCTGGCATGATTCTGTTTCATGCATGTATGACTATATGTTGTTCCTGTAAGCTTGGTATCTAACATTCGTGAAATTTCCTTGATATCTAAGAAAATGAACCATTTCACCCTCTCCATATAGTTTTTTTAAAATAGTTTTAATGTTAAGATATCATAGAATCCTAGGTTGTGTTTATTGAATAAACAGTTCCTCCAAATCGGCAATTAAATGGAAAATTTGCACAAATGTGAAGTGGGAGATAGACATTTTTAAACTAACTTATTTATCTATTAATCTCACATTCCTGACCCTGGTTTTTTATTTCCTTTTATCCCACACTTGATATTTTATTAGTAACAGAAGGCAATTATCTTGCCTAATTTTTATCCTGTGAAATGGATTAGTCTTAGAAAGAGTTAGTGGTCCAAAGTCATCCAGCCAGCTTTCATGTCTAAGGTGGCAATAGAATCCAGTCTCCTACTCTGGTACCTTAAGTACTAAACTCAATTAAAAAATAACAATCTTCCATTTGGATGATGCCACAAAGGAAAAGTAATTAAAATATATATAGTACAGTTGAAAACCTTCTGCAGTGCCTAGCTTTCCAACTTTTGTAACATAGAGCTACTACTACTATTTTGCAACAAAGAGTGTGTTGGAAGAGTGCTGATTTTATTGAAATCAGTGTATATGTGTGTGCATGTGTGTGCATATGAGAAAAGCCACATTCTAAAACAAAAATAGAGAAAAGAAAAAAAGAATGACTATTGTTAATTATTTATAAAATAAGGGGCACCGATTACAAAAATATTCAAACACCTCCATCTCCATATATTAACTACTTTTCCATTTATACACTGATTGCTCTGAAGTAGAAAACAGTTAAATGCTCTTTCCTTAGGCATCAAAAAGGGTAAATTTATTAGGCAAACAGCTCCTCAAAACAACAGAAATAATGGAGTTAATCTTCAAAGTCATCCCTACTTTGCAACAATGATGTTTACATTAATTTGCATTTCAAGCTAATTTCTTTATTTTCAACAGTCTTACTTCAAAATAATTTACAATAATTATTTAGGGCAAAAATGTTCCCATCTTTCCAAAAGAAACATTAAAAATTCCAGCTAAGAAAACTAAGAAATGCATTGCTGATATAATCAATACTATCATACCAATCTTAAATTTAGAAATAGTATCAAGAATCATTAGACTACCCAGAGATTGGCATTCAGAAAAATTAGCAAAACACCTGGATCAACAGGCAATTTAAAAGTAAGTGGAGTTTATTGATCAAAATGTTGGAACAGAATTGAAAGGGTCCATGTTCAGATCTACTCTCGGTCTTGAAAGCTCACATGATGATTTGGAGCCAGTAATATTTACATTATTAAATGTAAAGCGGACGCAGAATGGATACAGCGGATGCACAGTGGATGAAGTGCATGCAGAGCAGAAGCCTAGCAGATGCACAGTGGATGAAGCAGATGCAGAGCGGAAGCCTAGCGGATGCACAGCGGAAGCCGAACGGATGCTGAGCGTTAATTGCGCATGCGGGGGAATTCATTGAGTAAGCCCTGTGGATATAAAGGGAAGCAGCTCCCAAGCAGGTCACCATTTGGAGGAAAGACCTGCTGCCGGATGGATTGACTGCTTTGCCTGCCCTGCCTGCATGCCTGCCTGCAAGTCTTGCTGCCAGCTTTCCTGCCAGCCTGCCTCCCAGCCTCCTGGCCAGCCTCCCTGCCAGCCTTGCTCTCTGCCTGTCTGCCAGCCTTGCTGCCAGCCTGTCTTCCAACCTCCCTGCCAGCAAGTCTGCCTGCCAGCCCTGGTGCCTGCCTGCAAGCCTGCCTTCCTGCCAGGCTTCCTGCCAGGCTTCCTGCCAGGCTTCCTGCCAGCCTTGGTGCCTGCCTGCCTGCCAGGTTTCCTGCCAGCCTTGGTGCCAGCCTTCCTGCCAGCCTTGTTGCCAGCCTTCCTGCCAGCCTTGGTGCCTGCCAGCCTCCCTGCCAGCCAGCAACCCCACAACCATGGGGAAGAAGTGAAAGTCTCAGCAACCTGCTGCCATCCCTGGCAAGAAGGACAGGGCCACCCTCCCGCCCCCTGTCCCTGACTCTGCTTCTGCTGGGGCTTCTGCTGCTCGGGCTCACTCTTCTGGTGCTGGAGCTTCTGCTGAAGCTGCTCCTGGCGGTGGTGCTTCTGCTGGTGCTTACTCTGCTGAAGCTGCTCCTGGCGGTGGTGCTTCTGCTGGTGCTTACTCTGCTGAAGCTGCTCCTGGTCCTGCTGGTCCTGCTGGTCCTGCTCGTACTCCTGGACTTGCTCGTATTGCTCGTGCTCCTGGTCTTGCTCATCCTGCTCGTCCTGCTCATGCTCCTGGTCCTACTTGTGCTCCTGGTCTTGCTGGCGCTGCTGGTGTTTACTCTGCTGATGATGATCCTGGTCCTGTTGGTGCTGCTGGTGCTGCTGGTGCTACTGATCCTGCTGGTGCTGGTGCTGCTGCTGCTGCTGCTGCTGCTGATGATCCTGAAGGTGATGATGATGATGATGATGATGATGATGATGATCCTGCTGGTGCTGCTGCTGCTGGTGGTGTGGAGGAGCAGCCCCTACTACATGGGAGCCCCTCTGATATGGGCCCATCTGGTCCTGCCAAAGGGAGGAAGAGACGTATGCCACAACGGGAGAGGAGGTAATACTCCATTGAGGAGGAACATGAGGATGAGGTGCTGGAGTGGCTGAGAGAGAATGACTATCCGTGCTGGAATGGACACCGGCTGTACAGGGACACCAAGCGGAAGCATGCTGCTTGGAGAGAGAAGGCGGAGAGTATGGGCTACACTTTGGAGGTGCTCCTTGGCTAGTGGAAGCACATGCACACCTGGTACGGGAAGCTGCACCTGAAGAAATCTGGCCAGGCCACGGTTAAGCTGACAGACAGAGAGACCTACATCATGGCCAGGTGCAGCTTCCTGGAGGGTGAGATCCACCACCGAGGAGCACCAGGAGCCCCTCTCACAACCCTCTCTCTCTGGCAGCCTGTCTCCAGGCAGGTTTCTGTGGAGCGTGCCATGGAGGAGAACCCGCGGACAGGTGTTGTAACCATAGTGGAGTGCGTGCAGGACTCCCTGGTGCAGTGGGAGAAAGGAGACGGCGAATCCAACACAGCCGTACCCGCATCCACCGCCCCCAGCTCCACCTCCACAGAAAGGCAGAGAGCCAGACAGTAGGAGGGGCAGAAACACACTGTCCTGCTGGAGATCAGGGACACCATCCGGACCAGCATAGATCTCCTCCCTCAGCTGGTCCAAACTGACTCCTCATCCTCCAACCGCAAGCCCTTCCTCACCTATGTCAACCAGACCCTCAGGGACATGGCGGAACCCCTGTACCAGGAGGTGAAGGACCGGATCACCGAGCAGCTTCACAATCCTCCAGATCCAGAGGAACTTGCTCCCACCCAGTCCAGGTCTGCTCCTCCACCCCAGGTGATGTCCCTCCCATTCCAAGGCTTCCCACAGCCCCTCACCTTCCAGGGCTACAGCTACCAGGAGGTCCAGCAGCACAGGCAGCAGCCCTTCCCAGTCCAGGCAAAGAGTCATCGGGCGACACCATTGCCACCGGTTACACTGATGCCACCAATGTCACCAACGCCAATGATGTCACCGACGACAGCGATGGCACCAACGCTACCGATGCCACCAACGCCAGTCCTCACCCAGCTGCAGATCAGACAGCCCCACTACACTGCTCCTTCCTCCACCCCACAGCCAAGCCCGCCTCAGTACATCTGTCCTCAGTACTGGGCATGACACCACATGGCATGGAGGAAGGAGCTCTCAACATCACAGGGCTGAGCCAGCTGTCCGAGAGTCACCTGTTGTCCTCTCAGGGCCAGGCACCCCAATGGTACTTCAGACCAGCACTCCATCACCAGCCACCTCCACAGCACCTGGACCCTTCACCCCTGAGACTAGGCACACTTCCGAGTGACCAAGAGGAGTGCCAGAGACTGGCTGGCTGGCTGTGGACTTTATTTGGACACTTGACTTGGGTCATTTTTATTTTACAGCTTGTTGTTCAATAAAGTCTATCTTTGATTCACACACTTGCTTCATTTCTTTTTTTTAATAAAGTCTTGGTGGAAACTTTTAGAAATGGTTTAAGCCTTTGCATGCTTGTGGGATGGGTTAAGATAGCAGTGGGGTGGGCAGGGATACCTGTGGAATGAACAGGGATACCTTTGGTATGGCTAATAGCTGTGGGATAGATAAACCTCCAGTGCAAGCATAGTGGGACTATATGGTCCACCCTCCCAGGTGCCACACCTATGGCCCTTCATTATCAATAACAATTTAATCATTCATCAAAACATGTCAACATAAACACAACTCTATATTAAATGCCCTGTTCATTGTAGGCCCAATCAACATACATGGCCCAATCTCATCCGTGTGATGAGACAGGCAGAAGGAAGCATCCATTAATAATCTATCATCCTGTCTTGCCACTCCACCGCTCCAGCTGGGGAGTTGCACCAGTGTTTCAGGAGGTTACACTGCTTCTTCGCTTCACGTGAGGCTCTGTTGGGGACTTGCACATCCTCAGTGTCTATCAGGTTTTGCCCTTGCCTCCATTCCCCAGGCTCCATGTCCCCATTGCCTTGTTGATGGTCCCCAAGCCTGTTCTGCAAGACTGGGTAGCGGGTGCGCATGAGATTGAGCAGGATGCAGCAAGCTTCCATGATGCTCCTCACGGTCTGTGGGCAATGCTGCATGGTGGTGAGAAGTACCTGGAACCTGTTGGCCAGGATGCCAAAGGCGTTCTCCACCACCCGCCTTGCCATGGACAGCCTGCAGTTGAAGATCTTCTCCTCACGGGTGAGGAGTCTGGAGGTATAGGGCTTCATGAGGTAGGGTATGAGGGAGAAGGCATCATCCCTCACGATGAAGTAGGGCACATCTTGCATGTCGTTGGGCAGGGTGTCTGGATCTGGGAAGCCCACGATGAGGTTGCGTTCCAGCCCCTCCTTGAGTTGTATACCTGGGCATCTGAAGATGAGCCATTGCCTGAAGCATCAATGTACATGAGTCAGCATTGGCCATGGCGAAGAGGACAATGCTGAAGAAGCCCTTGTAGTTGAAATAAGTGGACCCCAACTTGGGTGGAGCTTTGCAGGCCATGTGCTTGCCATCTATGGCTCCAACGGTGTGTGGGAAGTTCCACTTCTGATACCACTGCTCTGCAACTTTCTTCCATCCTTCTTCAGTGGTGGGGCACTGGAGGATCTCCTCCTTGTATTCTTTGATGATGGCCTGCACCACTTCTCTGACCATAATGCTGATGGTATTGTGTGGCACCCTACATCAGTATTGCATGCTCCTGTAGGTGGTCCCTGAGGCCCAGTGGCGCAGAGTGAGTGCCACCTTGAGCTCAGGTTCCAGGCTGGGCCGGAAGTTGGTGTTTACCTTGGTCAACCTGGGTATCAGCCACTGCACAACTTGGTCAAACATGGCTGGAGGCATCCCCATGAAGTTCTGGAATGCACGAGTGTCTTCGTTCCTGAGCTCCACCATCAACTTGTTGTACAGTCCGTACTCTGCTCTTCTCCCGATCCATCTTCGGACCCAGACGCTTCTTGGCCGCCTATTTTTCTTCCCGTAGTAGAGTTCACAGAGCCTGTAGATGGCTTTGCACTGTTGCTGCCAAAAGGAGTGTGTTACGATCCACGGTGGACATGACTGGATGCTTTGGAAGAGCAAGAGTCAGATGAAGGCTACAGAGGTCTGCACAGCTGGTCTGCTGGTCTGAAAGTGAGATCCAGATGAGTTGCTACCCTTTTTTATAGGCAATATAGGTTTTCCCCTATGTGTCCCTTTGCATCCTCTAGGCATCCTCGAGACATCCTTAATATCCGAGATAGGTCCCCTCTGCGAACCTTTTTTCTGTTTTTAATGCTTTGTTTCCGTGCTGCACCCGCTGGGCATCCATTTTGCATCCGTTCCGTGTCCGTTCCGCTTCCTCCCTGCATCCGAGCGGATGCGAGTTGCGCGGATGCGGAACAGATGCCTAGCGGATATAGCGGATGCATAACAGATGCAGAACGGATGTCTAGCGGATGCGGAATGGACGCATTGGATACATTTTCTGCTCAAAAGTTTTGAGCAGCTCAAAACCTTCTGAGCGGATGAAACGTCAATAAACAGATGCTGGACAGATAGAGAGGACTCAAAACGGAGGAAGTGAGTACAGAATGGATAAATCACATTAACCAATGGATGGCAAGCTTTTTTGTCCATTTTACACTCTCTTTCCATCCATTGGTGCAGTGTTACAGGGGCTTTATTTATGATATTTTTCTCTCTTATTTAAAAAATAAATTTGAATTTCTAAAACCCTAAGGGAAAGAATTATTCCTTTTTAAAACAATAAAAAGATATATTTAAGAAAGCACAACATATTTTGGAAGTATTTAGAAAATAGGAAAAAAAACATACACATAATTTGTAGCTTATTTTTGCTTTAGATATGAAAAATGTCAAAATCAGATAGCTTTACCAATGTAGAGAAATCAATCAGTACTTTGTATTATCTGAAACCAGTGCAATAATCCTTCTTATAAGATACAATAATGGAACTCCATCAATTAAAACTTTTGAGAAATTTTCTTCTGTATGTTTCTTAAAACATTGAAGAAAATCCCTCAATTTAAACTTCTTTAGCTTTAGTTAGCAACTTTTTTCTTAAACTTGTAATCCTATTGAACCAAGTTTGATTCAGTATAATAGACAACTATAGGATAAAAAAAAGATGAAGATCACTATATTTTTCAAATGCTTTAGCCCCTGTTACATTGCACTAACGGATGGAAAGAGGATGTAAAATGGAGAAAAACACTTGCCATCCATTGGTTAATGCGATGCTTCTGTTTTGTACTCACTGAATACGTTTTGCTTCCTCTTTATCCGTCCAGCATCTGTCTATTGACGTTTCATCCACTCATAGGGTTTTGAGCTGCTCAAAACTTTTGCGTGGAAAATGTATCTAATGCGTCCATTCTGCATCCGCTGAGCATTGCCAGGCATCCATTCTGCATCCGTTACGCATCTGCTATATCCGCTAGGCATCCGCTACGCATCCGCGCAACTCGATCTGCTCCAGCGGTAAATGGACATAGGGAGGAAGTCGAACGGACGCGGAACAGATGCAGAATGGATGGAGAAAGGATGAAAGCGGATGCAGCTCGCAAAGAAAGCATTTAAAACGGAAAAAACGTCCGCGGAGGGGACCTATCTCGGATATTAAGGATGTCTAGAGGATGCCTAGAGGATGCAAAAGGACACAAAGGGGAAAACCTATATTGCCTATAAAAAGGGAGAGCAACTCACCTGGATCACACTTTCAGTCCAGCAGCCCAGCTGCGCAGACCTCTGCAGCCTTCATCTGCCTCTTCCTCTTCCACAGCATCCAGTCATGTCCACCATGGATCGTAACACACTCCTTTTGGCAGCCACCATCGTTCTGCAACAGTGCGAAGCCATCTACAGGCTCTCTGAACTCTACTACGGGAAGAAAAAGAGGCAGCCAAGAAGCGTCTGGGTCCAAAGATGGATCGGGAGAAGAGCAGAGTACGGACTGTACAACAAGCTGATGGTGGAGCTCAGGAATGAAGAACTTCAAGAGGATGACTCCAGCCATGTTTGGCGAAGTTGTGCAGCGGCTGACACCCAGGTTGACCAAGGCAAACACCAACTTCCGGCCCAGCCTGGACCCTGGGCTCAAGGTGGCGCTGACTCTGCACCACCTGGCCTCAGGGACCACTTACAGGAGCATGCAGTATGTCTGGAGGGTGCCACACAACACCATCAACATTATGGTCAGAGAAGTGGTGCAAGCCATCATTGAAGAATACATGGAGGAGCTCCTACAGTGCCCCACCACTGAAGAAGGCTGGAAGAAAGTTGCAGAGCAGTGGTATCAGAGGTGGAACTTCTGACACACTGTTGGAGCCATAGATGGCAAGCACGTGGCCTGCAAAGCACCACCCAAGTTGGGGTCCACTTATTTCAACTACAAGGGCTTCTTCAGCATCATCCTCTTCGCCATGGTCGATGCTGACTACAAGTTCATGTACATCGATGCTTCAGGAAACGGCTCATCTTCAGATGCCCAGGTATACAACGCCAGTGACTTCAAGGAGGGGCTGGAACCCAACCTCATCATGGGATTCCCAGATCCAGACCCCCTGACCAATGACACACAAGATGTGCCCTACTTCCTCGTCGGGGATGACGCCTTCTCCCACAGAACCTATCTCATGAAGCCCTACACCTCCAGATGCCTCACCCATGAAGAGAGGATCTTCAACTACAGGCTGTCCAGGGTAAGGCGGGTGGTGGAAAACGCCTTTGGCATCCTGGCCAACAGGTTCCAGGTACTTCTCACCACCATGCAGCATTGCCCACAGATCATGAGGAGGATCATGGAAGCTTGCTGCATCCTGCACAATCTCATGTGCACCCGCTACCCAGTGTTGCAGAACAGGCTTGTGGACCTCCAACAAGGCAATGGGGACATGGAGCCTGGGGAATGGAGGCAAGGGCAAAACCTGATAGACACTGAGAATTTGCAAGGCCCCAACAGAGCCTCACGTGAAGGGAAGAAGCAGCGCAACCTCCTGAAACAGTGGTGCAACTCCCCAGCTGGAACGGTGGAGTGGTAAGACAGGATGATAGATGTTTAATGGATGCTTCCTTCAGCCTGTCTCATCACATGGATGAGATTGTGCCATGTATGTTGGGTGGGCCAACAATGAACAGGGCATTTAATAAAGAGTTGTGTTTATGTTGATATGTGTGGATCAATGATTAAATTGTTATTGATAATGAAGGGCCATCAGTGTGGCACCTGGGAGGGTGGACCATACAGTCCCACTATGCTTTCACTGGAGGTTTTTCTATCCCACAGCTATTACCCATCCTAAAGGTATCCCTGCCCACCCCACTGCTATCCTTACCTATCCCACAAACATGGAAAGGCTTAAACCATTTCTAAAAGTTTCCACCAAGACTTTATTAAAAAAAAGAAATGAGGCAAGTGTGTGAATCAAAGATAGACTTTATTAACAACAAGCTATAAAAGAAAAATGACCCAAGTCAAGTGTCCAAATAAAGTCCACAGGTAGCCAGCCAGCCAGTCTCTGGCACTCCTCTTGGTCGCTCAGTCTCAGGGGTGAAGGGTCCAGTTGCTGTGGAGGTGGCTGGTGCTGGAGTGCTTGTCTGAAGCGCCATTGGGGTGCAGCATCAGCAGAGTTAGCACCAGCAGAAGCACCACCGCCAGAAGCAGCAGCATCAGCTCCTCCAGAAGCAGAAGCAGAAGCAGCAGAAGCTCCAGCCCCAGAAGAGCGAGCCCGTGCTACAGAAGCCCCAGCAGAAGCAGAGTGAGGGCCAGTGGGCGGAATGGTGGCCCTGTCCCTCTTGCCAGAGCTGGCAGTAGATGGCTGAGGCTTTCTGTTCTTCCCCATGGTTGTGGGGTTGCTGGCTGGCAGGGAGGCTGGCAGGAACCAAGGCTGGCAGGATTGCACGCAGGCAGGCACCAAGGCTGGCAGGCACCAAGGCTGGCAGGAAGGCTGGCACCAAGGCTGGCACCAAGGCTGGTAGGAAGGTTGGCATTCAGGCACCAAGGCTTGCAGGAAGGCTGGCAGGCAGGCAGGCACCAAGGCTGTCAGGAAGGCTGGCAGGCTGGCAGGAACCTAGGCTGGCAGGAAGGCTGGCACCAAGGCTGGCAGGAAGGCTGGCAGTCAGGCACCAAGGCTGGCAGGAAGGCTGGCACCAAGGCTTGCAGGCAGGCAGGCACCAAGACTGGCAAGAAGGCTGGCAGGCAGTCAAGCACCAAGCCTGGCAGGAAGGCTGGCAGGAAGGCTGGCAGGAAGGCTGGCTTGCAGGGAGGCTGGAAGGCAGGCTGGCAGCAAGGCTGGCAGGCAGGCAGACAGCAAGGCTGGCAGGCAGACTGGTAGCAAGGCTGGCAGGTGGGCAGACAGCAAGGCTGGCAGGGAGGCTGGCAGCAAGGCTGGCAGGCAGGCATGCAGGCAGGGCAGGCAAGGCAGCCATTGTGTCTGGCAGCAGGTCTTTCCTCTGAATGGTGACCTGCTTCCGAGTTGCTTCCCTTTATATCCGTGGGGCTTACGCAATGTATCCTCCCCGCATGCGCAATTAACGCTCGGCGTCCATTCGGCTTCCGCTGTGCATCCGCTAGGCTTCCTCTGTGCATCCACTTCATCCGCTGTGCATCCGCTCTGCATCTGCTCATTCCGTTCTGCGTCCGCTTTGCTGCAGCCCCCCAGAAGCCTAGCAGATGTGCCATCCACTCCCATCCGCTTCCATCCACTAGGCTTCTGTTCCGCATCCGCTTTCCATCTGCTCTGCGTCCTCCCCCCGTCCGTTCCTTTCTGTGTTATATGCTCTGGTTATGCAAATTTTCACCCCTTTTGAGAATGGATATCAACGGATGGTACATTTTTCTCGTCTGTTGTTTCCTTTTTACTAACGTTTTGCATCCGTTGGGCAGTGTGACAGGGCCTTTTCAAACTATCCATTTATGCCATCTGTCAAGTCTCAAAACCACTCTAGTTAAAGCCATATTTTTCTTTCTTTGTTTCTTAGAAATGTAGAATGTTTTCCTTCAATGTGTCAGACATAACAACATTAAGGCTCCTCAGAACCAAGGCAAAATCAGCATGCCTAGCAATGACAGGAGGGAGTGTTGCAAAGTTCATCACCTGCTTGTTTGGCTAATGTGACCTGTGACACAAGAAAGGTGGACAGTATCTATTCTTTAATTATAAAAAAAATGTGGGAATTATTCAGTGTTGTTTCCCCTTTGACTGTACCAATATGATGTACCACATAAACTCGATTGTTGAGAAAGGCAAGGCCTCAAAGTCCTGAATTGTTTTTGAGCATTACTCAGAACCATGACACCATTTATATAAGAGGTCTCACTGTTTTTCAATATTCTTACAGAACTTATGACTTTTTTTGTATTTTTTTTACATATTAATATTTATAACATTCATTTTAATTATACTTTCTGACATTTCACTGTAATTCCTGTGTAATCTACAGATAGTCTTCACTAAATGATCACAAGTGGGACTGACAATACCATTGCTAAGTGATATGGTCATTGAGGGAAACATCATATGACTGTCAGACATGATATCAGTTTCACTGCGGTCATTAAGCAAATCACCTGCCATTGTTAAGTGAGACATCACATGGTTGCAATTTGAAATTTGTATTGCTGGCTTCTCTACTGATTTTGTGTAATGGTATATGAGAATTGCCTTGTCTCACGTGACTGCAGGGACCCCAGAGATTGTGCAGTGGTTGTTACGTTGAGGACCAATTATAAAATTATTTTTTCAGTGCTATCATAACTTTGAATAGTTGCTGAAGAGGGCAGTCATTAAACAAGAACTATCTGTACAAGTTTTTTTCTTCCAAGATTCCATTATTTTATTTTCATTTCAAATCACTATATAACTACAGAGAAGAACAACAAAGATGATGAGGGTCTGAAGGCTAAAACTGGTTGAAGAAGACTGGTTGCAGGAATTGGTTATGTTTATTCATGAAAAGAAGGATTAGGGATGACATGATAGTAGTGTTCCAATATCTAATGGGTTGCCACAACAAAGAGGGAGTCAAGCTACTCTCCAAAGCACCTGAAGGCAGGATAAGAAGCAATGGATGGAAACTAATCAAGGAAAGAAGCAATCTAGACTTAAGCAGAAATTTCCTGGTATTTAGAACAATTAATCAGTGGCACTACTTGCCCCTAGACGTTGTGGATGCTTCAACACGGAATCACTTAAGAAGAGATTAGATTACCTATTTTTTCAAATAGCTTTTCAAGCTTTTTCATTAATATAAATAATCTTATATTTATAGAAACATGACATGTCTTTTTTTTTCTTTCTTTCTGTTATTTCTTATGCTAATTCTTGGAAGTTCATTGAACAAGTTTGATTCTTTATGTGTGGTTCCCCTAATTTATCTTACAATTTGTTGCTGTTAGGACACAAATGGACACAGGAATGTTGTTCACACTTCCTAAGCATATGTTAGACATGTAGGATGAATGGACAGAGATGGAACTTATGGTGGTGACTAAGCAGCAGAAGTGAAGTAGTCTACTGAAAAATGCACTCATGACTCCTGAATAAGTTCTGGTGGAGCCTTGTACAAGATGTATTGGTAGGCCACAGGTTGGACCTCTAAGACTTGAAAAAAGATTGAATATTATAGCAATAGCACTTAGACTTATATATTGCTTCACAGTGTTTTATAGCCCTCTCTAAGCAATTTACAGAGTCAGTACATTGCGCCCAACAATCTGGGTCCTCATTTTACATTTTGGAAGCCTGAGTCAACCTTGAGTTGATGAGATAACAATTAAATAGTTAAATAAAATTAAACACTTAAATATCATTAATCTGTAACTCTGGGCTCAGATATCATTCAGAGTTTAGAGGAAGATAAATTTTCTGGCAGTATGGATGAAAATTGACATCATACATATTATGCAGCCATGATTTATGAACTGTATTATGTCTAGTAAATCTTATACCAAAGTAGCAAAGAAAATTTCTTTAATGTAGTTTCTTTGCTTTGCATTTTGACTCAGCTGTATCTCAAATAGATACTAATCCTCATTATCTGAACCTGACACATTTGTAACCCCTAGGCATCTGAGCTCAGTGGGTCTGCCAATGGATCATTATATTAGTGTAATCCTATAAAAATGGCCTCCCAGCTCTTTGATGGAGGGTTCACATATTTTAGCTTATCTCTTAATTTCTTTTGGAAAAAAAGGAAGCTGACCAGTGACAGAATCCAGCGAATTCTAAAGACAACAGACTTGTGAAAAGGCTTTGGGTACAGGAAAGCAAAATTGTATTCTAAAGAAAAACCATAGGTGTTTTGCTCTCTCAATTTTCAGCTGAAAAGACAAAACACCTTACTATTAATTCAATCTTAAACATTATCCTTAATTTATCCACTTGTTTCTGCCCAACAATTGAAGCTTTTCTAATGACTTATATCCCAATGTTTATATTATATTGTTGATATAAATTGGTGCAGAAATTTTTTTTTGTCTGGGTAGTTTTTCTACCTTGCAATATTATATGTTTCTGAACTTCTATTTGGGGCTGAACGGAGTAAATCAGAATTCAAGACTATTGACAGTTTTGAACATGTGCAAAAAAGTAAAAAAAACAAAAAAAAACCCTTCTACTCTATCATGATTTTGTCCTGGGGTGGGGAAATGTATGCTGTTTACAATCAGCGGAATTTTATTTGCAAATTATAGGAAGTATTATTATTTACAACAGCAGGTGGCTCCTTTTCATTGCCATTTGCACTGTTAATTAACTCAAATTTTCTTCAGCAAATCTATGTTAGGACGATGTTTTATTCTCAAATGCACAAATATAGTTCCAAGTGCTTGTAGATAGGAACACACAGCAACTGAAGTGAATTTTTATAATGAAAATCTCTGGGTCCTTGAAAAAAACACACATTAGGACAAATTACTATTGCTTGTGTTATGAATAGGAATATTAAAAAGAACTAATGACAGATAGATTATGGAAGTAGTTATCAAGTTACAATTCAAAGAAATATAGGAGTCAGTACTGCAGCAAATCTATGTTAGGACGATGTTTTATTCTCAAATGCACAAATATAGTTCCAAGTGCTTGTAGATAGGAACACACAGCAACTGAAGTGAATTTTTATAATGAAAATCTCTGGGTTCTTGAAAAAAACACACATTAGGACAAATTACTATTGCTTGTGTTATGAATAGGAATATTAAAAAGAACTAATGTCAGATAGATTATGGAAGTAGTTATCAAGTTACAATTCAAGGAAATATAGGAGTACAGTACATGTCTTTAAAAAATATAATGGTCAACCAGTTATTCAGAAAGGTATCTTGTACTTATCCATTGGTGAAATTCCTATCCAGCTTTGGAATCTACTGCTCTTTCTTCACAAGTGATTTGATCATCCCTGATCAGTTTTTTTAAAAGATGTGAATTGACTAAATTAGACTATACTACTGTCAACTAAACTACTAGGATAACAGAGTTGGAAGGGACCTTGGAGGTCTTCAACCCTTTGTTCAGGCAGGAAACCCTATACAATTTCAAACAATTCATTTTCTTCTTAAAATCTTCCAGTGTTAGGACTTCCAGTTTGGGTCTCTTCAGCAACAGACTGAAATCTATGGTTTTGATCTATGCTCGTCACTGGAGCGCCACGATCCTTTCAATTTGGGGCTGAAGCCACCCTGTAGAGGTGGTGAAGAGGGGGGAAATTGCTAGCTGAGTGGAGGGGAGCTGTATCTCTCCTGCTTTTCTGGTCTAAACTACTGGATAAACCCTACTGGATACGATTGTGCAGGAGGAAGACAAAGAGGAAAGCAGGACAGAACAGGCTCAACAACAGAGAACATCAAAACAAGGTGACCTGAATCTAAAAGTACCTAGAGGGATACTTCTGAAAGAAGAACTTTAAGTGGCAAAGGAGAGAGAAAAGGAGGTTAAAAACCCTTTTTTAACCTTTATATTGACAATTACAAATGGTATGGAAACAAATTTATACTAATCTATTTTGACACTAATAGATTAAGCTGAAATCTAAGTGTCAAAAGGAGAATAAAGGTTTTTTATTTTTTGGTCATTTTAAGGCCCTAAAAAGGAGAAGAGGGTGGGATTTGGAATAATGGAAAAATGGAGTGCCATCTGGAAAAACAAAGAGGATTAACAGTGAAACTTTGAAAAGACTCTCGAGGATACATTATAACTGAAATCTTATTAAAAGATACAGTAACCCATGGAAAAGAAAAGTAAAGAAAAGAAACAAGAAGGAACAGTCTGAGATCATTTGGTGATTAAAAAAAAAGTTTTTGGCATTGGTTTTTTCTTTCTTTTTCTGTTTTCACTAAAAGTCAATTGGGTGGTTGTTCAAAAGAGTTTAAAATGCCATCACTTCTGGAAGGATTGAAGATGAGTCTTAAAAAAACAGAAAGAAGATGAAGAAAGGGAAGGAAGATCCTTTGGCTTCATATTTGAATTTTTTTGAAATGGAGATCCTAAACTATGAAAAGCAAAAGGAAAAGCTTCAAGAGCAAGAAGGAGGTTGGAACAAAGAAAAAGCCATTTTCAATGATCAAATAATGCAAAGTGTGGTAATAAGGGGAAAAGGGGAGAAAGGAATTAAAAGTTTGAGATCAAAGGGAACAGCCAAAAAGAAAAATAGTCTGAAAAGGAAGTATAACAGCAAGGAGAAGCAGAAAAGAAAACTACAGAAGAGAAAATTAGAGAGAGAAGGGTATAAAAAAAGGGATGAGAAAAAAGGGGGAAAGATAGAAATGGAAAGAATTTAAGGGACAAAGACAAGAAATAAAGAAAAAGGGTAAATGTACCAGGATTAAAGGCATTTGCTCAGCAAGAAAACACAGAGACAATGGTTAAATTTAGTTAAAAGTGAGGATTCTGCAAAGGTACAAAAGATAGTGTTGTGACAGTAGAATACTGTAATGAGTTAGAAATGAAATAAGTAAATAATCTATGAGATAAAACTGTAATGTTATATAATGTATATTTATATGTTTATTTATAATTAATGCAATAATAAAGAAGAGAGGGAAACATTGCATTTGTTTCTAAAGATTGATAAAATATTGAAAAGAAATGTGAAAGATTTACAAGGAAATTTATACCAGTTATGAGAATGAATTTGAATAATTATTTTGCTTATTAATAGTAAATAATTTATAAGATAAAACTGTTTGACTATCCCATTGTATGCTTATTAACAGTTAAGTAATAATGAAGAAGGGAGGGAAACATTTCAATTTTTCTCAAGGATTGATAGATATTGAAAAGAAACATGAAAGATTTACGAGATTCATACCAGTACTAGAATGATTTTGAATAACTATTTTGTTTTATATATATATATTTGCTTTTCTTTCAAAAAGTTTTCGTGCGTACTTACATATGTGCTGTTCAGCTTCCTTCGGGTATTATCCCACATCATTGTAGTGCTTTTAAAGTTGTAGCAACGTTTCAGCAGAATCTCACCTGCCATCATCAGGCTTCTGTATTGAGTTTGTATGTGGGTCAGGCTATTACAGCCATTAGTTTTAAATTTAAGGCTAGCCTACCGTTGTCCCAGGATGTTTTTTTCTACATCCTGATTGGTTGGGAGTCTTGGTTTGTGTTTATTGGACTTGGAGTTTGTTTGATTGCTGTTTCTGGTTTCTTCTGTCTGTTTTGTGGCTTTGATTGGCTGGCAACACTCTGTTCCTGTATTGGAGGATCTCAGTGCAGCTTGGCTTTGTGTGAAAGGTCAGCTATCATCTATTAGGAAGCTAGATTTCATCTGGGTGCATGGTGGGGGGGTGTTTGAGCTGGAGGCATCAGAGGCAAACACCCGGGCACAAACAGACTCCCATATGTGCTGTTCAGCTTCCTTTGGGTACAATATAATACAAACTCAACACAGAAGCCTGATGATGGCAGATGAGATTCTGCTAAAATGTTGCTACAACTTTAAAAGCACTACAATGACATGGGATAATACCCGAAGGTAGCTGAACAGCACACA
>BLBF01000062.1:6294673-6328561 GCA_015471245.1 Laticauda colubrina | reverse complement strand
GAACAGCACACATGTAAGTACCCGCGATAACTTAAAAAAACAAATATATATATATTTGAAGATGAATGCATTTCATCTTCCTACGGGTATTATCCCACGTCATTGTAAGTCTTTTAAAGTTGTAGCAACGTTTCAGCATATATATGTATACATATAGTTTTTGCTATGTTTTTAGAATTAAAAATTAAAGATTTCTAATTGGATCTTTGCTTTGATCCAGGTTGAAGTGGACTGTTTGTTAGAAAATCAGGACAAGCCTGAACTAAATGCATTGTACTTATGTCTAATATGCATAATTACTGGACTGGCATAAAAGAAAAGCAATACACAATTTAAAGATTATAAGTTCAGTTTAGAGAGTCAGTTTGGTGTAGTGGTTAAGGCATTAGACTAGAAACTGGGAGAATATCCATTTTAGTTCTGCATTAGGCACAAAGTCAACTGGGAGACTTTTGGCCAGCCACTCTATCAGCTCTTGGAGGAAGCAATGGCAAACCACTTCAAAGGAACTTGCCCAGGTAGTCAAGTCAAAAACTGATTTGAAGGCATGCATGCGCGTACGCGTGCGTTCCCTCACCCACACACACACACACACACAGAATTCAGTTTAAAGCAGCATAAAATTATTTAGCCCCTATAAAAATTGTAAACAGAGCTTTTTTCTTTCTTTCTTTCTTTCTTTCTTTTTTTTTTTTGCAATAGTGGATGTTTCAGAGCCTTGGAATGAGAAAGAGGTTGACAAAGAAATTAAACTGGAGAGAAGAAAATAATGTATAATATGGTCTGATATCATGTGATGCTTAAAACAGAAGATGTCCAAGAAATAGAATAAGTTGTTTGTTAGATCATGGGTAAGGAGACACTTAGAGGAGTCAGCTTAATCTAATCCTTCTTTATTTCTCATCAGAACCCCACTTGGAAAAAGCCATGGCAGCCTTTTTTACAGTGGGGCTGCTCGCGGCTGTGGCCAGTAATAGCTCTTCAATTTCCCACCGCGGCAGACCAACCAATCACGGTAAGTATGATAATACATAACACCCCTCCCCACCTGGTCAGTTCACCCAATTCTGTCCTCGCCTACTGTACGTAATCACGCAGATAGGTGGGGCTTTTATGGGTGCAACTGGATCTGCGCAGCTCAGTTGCTGGTTGGTCTCCAAACTGTTCGAATGGATTTATCATTCCTCCTGTCCCTCTCCTTGGAACCTCCTGGAAGGTTGAGTTGGGTATGCCGCTCCCACCAGGGCCACTCTTTCAATGTCTTTTTGAACCTGTCCCTGCTTACCTCTGCTGCTTTGTTCTGTGGTTTCAGGTACATGTTTACAATTTCCACCTGGAGCTATTCTAATTTGTGGGGGTTGTATGTTTTTAGTTGCCGGGGTTATTTCTATGGTTGTTCTTGTTTATGGAGGGTCTCCCCCTTCCTCTCTGGTTGTGTTGTGTCTGTGTGAAGGGTCTCCCCATTCCCCTCTGGTTGAGTTTTGCCTGTGTGAAGGTTCTCCCCCTTCATCTCCATTTGTGTTGTGTCTGTGTGAGGGGTCTCCCCCCTCTTCTCTGGTTCTGTCTGTGTCACCACTTGTTGCCCTGGTTCTGAGCTGGTCTATGTGTCTCTTTCAGCTCTTGCCATCTGTTGTATCCACTCTGTAATAATGGGGCCTGGTTACGTGGGTCACTCTTGTGGGTATCCACAAGGGTTCCCCTGTAAGGCTCTTGGTGTATACTTGATCCCCTGTTTGGAATGTTCGGCTTCTGCTGGAAGAGTCTACTGGTTCTTCTGGGTTATATGTGAGGTGTAATCTAAGTGTGACCTCAGCTTCCTCCTCATGAGTAGTTCGGCTGGGCTCTTATTCATTGTTGCACTGAGCATTATATGCTGTATGCTTAGTAGTTTATCTATCTTTTCTTGTGTGTCCCCGGGCCCTAGCTTTTGTAGGTTTCCTTTGGATGCATTCCACCCATCCATCCGTGGATAGGTGTCCCGGTGTTGTTAGTGTGTGTCTTATCCCATTCTGTGCTACCCAATCCCTTTGAATTGGGTTGCCGTGAACTGGGGCCTGTTGGCAGATACAATTAAATCCGGCAACCCATGTGTTGCAAACCCCCCCTAAGCTGCCTAATGATGCAGTGGTGGATTGGATGATACTTACCTCCAACCATTTGGAGTAAGCATCCATCACTATTAGGAATATGTGTTTCAAAATCACAAAATCAATGTGTAATCTTGACCATGGCCCCCTTGGCATTTTTCATTCAAATTTGTGTGCTGCCAGAGGTGTCGGCCTAGATTCTTGGCAGCTTTTACACGTTGACACCCAGACTCCTATTTCCTTGTCCAACCCTGGCCACCACACATAACCAGAGATTTTATTTTTACCATAACCAAGTGTCCCTCATGTAGCATTTCCAGTACGTTTTCCCTTAAAACTTCAGGTATGACCACCTGATCCCCCCATAGTATGCACCCTTTAAGGATTGAAAGTTCGGTTTGTCTGTTCCAAAATGGTTTGGCTTCCTCAGTGGTCTCAGTCTCTGGCTAACCTTTCCCTCTTTCAATTTAAACCCAATTTAATATTTGCACCAGGTTTTTGTCTCTTGTTGCTCTTGCGATGTCTGCTGCTGTTGGCAGTAAATTTTCTAGTGTCTCTATTAGGAGGGTAGATGTGGTTGGTGCTGGGTCTTCCTCTATGTTTGGTAGGGGACAATGGCTGAGTGAATCTGCATGATTTATGTCCTTTCCGGGTAGTTGTATGTGGCTAGGAATTCTGACCACTTCATCTTTCAGGGTGACAGTATGTTTGGTGTGGCTTTGTTGCCTGTGATGATGCCCAGAAGTGGCTTGTGATCTGTGACTAGGGTGTAATTCCTCCCATAGATATACTCATGGAATTGTTTGATTCCGGTGACAGCGGCCAATGTTTCCTTGGCTGTAGTTACACTCTGGTTTTGACAGTGTTTTTGAGTAGAGTGCTATGGGGGCGTCTTTTCCATTGGGTAACACAAGGCTGAGGATAGCGCCAATGCCAAAAGGTAATGCATCACAGTTAAGATTCTTGGAAATGTTTCGCTGTATTGGATTAGTACGCGGTCTGATGTGATCAGGTTTTTTTACTCCCCAGAATGCTGTTTCTTCCCATTTCCCCCAGGACCAGGCTGCTTTCTTGTCAAGCAACCTATGTAGTGGCTCCGCAATTGTAGCTTTCTGCAGTAGAAATATGTTATAAAAGTTAATAAGTCCTAGGAAAGCTTGCAGGTCAGTTTTATTTGCGGGTTTGGAGGCTTCTTTGATTGCTCTGACCTTGCTCTCTGTGGAATGGATTCCTTCACTGTCTATCAGATAGCCTAGGAATTCAACCCTACTGGCAGCTAATTGGCACTTCTCCCTTTTCACTTTAAGACCCACTTCCTTGAATTTACTTAAGACTTCCCTTAGGTGGTCGTGCAACTGTCTTTTGTCCTTGGCTGATACAAGGACTTCATTGAAGTATGGCACCACCCCTTTAATCCCTTGCAGCAAGCATTCCATTAAACTCTGGAATACCCCTGGGGCAACACTGACTCCAAACTGTAATCTGTTACACTTGAATGCCCCTCTGTGCATCCAGATCGTCTGGGCTTCTGCTGTCTCTGGGTCTACCAGTAGTTGTTGGTAGGCTTGTGCAAGGTCTAGTTTTGCAAAGATTTTTCACTGCCCCAGGGAATGCAATAGGTATTGTACCACTGGGATGGGGTATGTGCTTTGCTGGAGTGCGTGGTTATGGGTTGCCTTTAGTCTCTGCAGATGCACACAGACCCATCCAATTTTATTAACATGACAATCGAGGTTTCCCACTTCACATGATAAATTGGTTCTAGGACCTCTTGTGCGATGAGTTTATCTAACTGCTCATCAATTTTAGGTTTGAGTGCAAAAGAGACCTGCCTCACTTTTAACCTTATGGGGGCTATGGTTGGGTCTAGATTAAAGGAGATTGGGGACCCCAAGTACTTGCCTAGTTTTCTGTCAAAAACATCTTGGAATTTTTCTATCAGGGTCTGATGGAAGTCTCGGTGATACTGTTTATCCCTCTGATTTCGATTCCCAACGGTTCAAACCATTCGAGTCCCAGCAGGCTGGGTGGGTCCCTGGCTACTATGGTCAGTGGCAGGACTCTGGAGTAGTTTTTGAACATGCCCATTACAGGAATTTTGTTCCCTTGCTAGTCTTTTAATGTTAAGGT
The DNA here is from genome assembly GCA_015471245.1 of Laticauda colubrina. NCBI lineage: Eukaryota > Metazoa > Chordata > Lepidosauria > Squamata > Elapidae > Laticauda > Laticauda colubrina. The sequence continues at coordinate 6,324,344 of BLBF01000062.1, read as the reverse complement.
TTGTCTTTTAAGCTGCTTCCTGCTTATGTCTGGAATTAGTCCTTTTATGGTGTCCTATCCCATTGATAGGTATGAGCCTGAGTCTACTTCCATCCAACAAGTTTGGCCTTCTATGGTAATCTGGAGATATACCTTCTGGGCATTTGTCATGCTGGAATGTCACACGGTCACCGTCTGGTGTGTTTTGCCTCTCCCATTGGTTGCCTTTTTTCCTCGCCTGTTTCTGGTGGATTGGTTCCATCAGCTCCCTGGCTGATTCTCTCTGTCCTGGGGAGGCGTGCTCCATCTCTGCCTGGAGAAATAGTTCTTTGATGCTAAGCATGCCTGTTCAATGTGACCCTTCTGTTTGCAACATTGGCAGATTGCATCGAGAAAACGACATTCCGAACATGGATGGTTCCCTTCACAGCCAGTGCAATGAAACTATCTTCTTTTTCCATTGCAGTTACTTGTGTCTCATTATGAATAGAGTTGGTTCACCCCCTCATCTTCTTCGTTGCTTTCTGACTTGGACTCAGTGTCCTCAAGGTGGGTGGTGGTGGTGTTTTTCGGTGGTTCCTGCAGTGCCTTATTCATTTTCTGCATGGTGGCCACTGATTTCTGTGTTGCTTCCACTGTGGTCACTCTTTGATGGCTTCTTTGAGCGTTATCTTAGGCTTAGTCAGTGGTCTGCTCTGCAAGGTTAGATCTCACAGCCTGAGGACTACACGATCTCTCATGGCCTCGTCCATGTTGAGGAACTCACATGCTCCGGCGATGTCCATCAGGGTTGTGATGAAATCACTGATGCTTTCACTTTCCTTTTGGTCCCACCAGTAGAATTCATGTTGTTTGATGAGGCAGGATACTGGCGGGGTGTTGTGAGCCCTCAGGACCCTTTCTAGGTCTGGCCAGGCCATTGTCTTCATGTTGTTTGGTGCCAACAACGCTTTGGCCATTTTTAAAATGGTGGATCCACAGTGCGTACCACTTTCCACTGTACCACAGTGTGTACCACAGTGGACCACTTTCTTTCTTTGTTCTGAAATGTTCATGAGGTCATTTCCTTTGAGGAACATGTGGAATTGATCAACATACGATTCCCAATCTTCAGTCATGGGATCGAACGCTGTGGGTGGCATATTTGTACCAGTCATCTCGTTCCGATATGTTGCTGGACTTTCTCGGTTGCCACGTGCTCACTGGTCTCTTTGTCTCAGTATCTCACCTTCATTGTCAGTGTTTGATCACGGGTAATGAGACACTTTAAGAAGTCAGCTTAATCTAATTCTTCTTTATTTCTCATCAGAACTCCACTCAAAAAATGCTGCAGCAGCCTTTTTACAGTGGGGCTGCTCGCAGCTGTGGCCAGTGATGGCTTTTCAATTTCCTGCTGCCATGGACCAACCAATCACGGGTAAGTATGCTAATACATAACATTGTTAGTCCTAAAACACTACTTGAAATAACAATACATTTCATTTTATTGCTTTCTCTCTTATGTATTGTGTAAAATGTCTCCCTAAGAAATCAACAGTGTACAACAAAAGAGCAGAGAAGAAGATATAGAAGATCCACAGGTTTTTTGTTCTGAATCATCACAGTAATTCTTTTTCATTTAATTTAGTTCTTTTAGCCACTCATGCATATGCACAGGTGAGATCTTTCCACTTATATGTTCATTTTTTATTATCAGGGTCAGAATGCCTGAATTGTGCAAGTATTTTACTTGGCTGAGTGGATAATGAGAGGCCACTAGTAACAACTTTATAAATGTCTTTGACAATGTCCCCAGATGCTGCCAGCCTCCCAGAGCTTGTCTACTTGTGGTAATTGGCTTTTTGCTCAGATAAAATTAAACAGTCATTCAGATATGACCATTTTTGTTCATTTCTGATGTGATTTACTAGTCTCTCCTGTTTTGCAAGTTCGAGACAGGCATTATATTAAACTTTGGATGTTTTAGAATCAGTTTACAATCCTTTGGTGGCAGTGGCAGTGTTAAAAAAACAATAATTAGATTTTTATTTACTAAAACAACAAGGAGAACAAAAAATATTAGTGAGAAAGGAAAAGTGAAAAGAAAAAAGCAAAAACCAAAACCAATACAAACCAATACATATTGTATAGGTTTTCTCATATGTGTGTAATCATCTATTCATACTTCTTTGAGCAACTCATTTGTAAATTGCAAGTAATTTATTCAGGTTTTCAACAACTGAATAAATTGGGGCCATAAATTTATTTTTTCTAATGCTAAAGGATTTATTTCTTACATGGAATTGAGGAATCTATTTTCATTGTCCAGCCATTAATTTTGATGCAACAAATATTCAGAGCCAATTTGGTGTAATGTTTCAGGCATTAGGCTAAAAACTGGGAGAATTCTAGCCCTAGAACTGGCAAATTCTAGCCCTGCCTTGGACACAAAGCAGCTGGGTGTCCTTGGACCAGTCACTTTTTCTCAGCCCTAGGAAGGAGGCAACAAACCACTTCTGATAAACCTTGCCAAGAAAAGTACAGGGACTTATCCAGGCAGTCTCAAAAAATCAGATATGACTGAGCAGAAAGGGGAAAAAGATATATAATCCAAAACTATATAGATCTCTGAAAATAGTTATTGTTAAATAGTTAAACCATGCCTTTAAAAAGTTATTGTGCATGATTATATTTTCCCAGAATATATTAACTTTAGGGCATCAAAAACATGGTTTAATACAGGTGGCACTTCCCCCCGACAAGAATAGCAAGAATGTTCAAGAACAAATCTGAAAAATGTTGGAAATGTCATCAGATACCTGGCTCATACTATCATATGTGGTGGACTTGTGAGGATGCCAGAAAATATTGGACTAAAATTCACATGTGGTTGGAAAAAATGACAAAGAAATACATAGACTTGAAACCAGAGATCTTTTTATTGGGAATTTTACCTGATACATATAATAAAGACTTGAAATATTTGATTGTAAATGTATTAACAGCGGCTAGGATTGTATTTGCTAAAAATTGGAAGAATGAGAAAATACCATTACAGGAAGAAATTATTAAGAAAATATTGGAATGTGCTGAGATGAGTAGACTGACATTTGAAATTAGAGAGCAAGAAGATAAACAATTTTATGAAATTTGGGATCTTTTTTATCAATGGCTAGATGATAAAATATGATAATAGAACATTAATACTATATCTATAAAGGGTTTTTAGGATTGATTTGTTATGATTATATGATTTGTTATAGAATAAACTGTTTAAAGTATTGTTATCTCACAAAGCATGAATGATTAAAAGTATAGTCAGAAAAAATTTTTTTTTTCTTTTTTTTTAGTAATATTAGGATATGGATTGACAATATAAATTGTTATGCAATATAACTGTAACTGAGACTACAAAATGAATGCACAAAACTGATGAACCAACCGACACACCGGAAGTATATATGAGAGCAGATGTTTTTAATGTTTTGTATGTCATGTGTGTTTGTAGAAAATTAATAAAATTCTTTAAAAAAAAAAACATGGTTTAATATAGCATTTTTCTCATTATATATCCAACAATGCAACAATTTACTCATCCTTATTTTATATATATGCAGTGAGATCTGAGAGGTCAGTGGAGTCCATTCAGTTTTAGAACCAATATTTTTGCTGATGCATTGCAATATACATGGCCTTTTACTAACATATAGATATTGTTAAGATTGTACATTAACTGGAAAAGCACTTTCTTTTGAGCTGAGGACAAAGCAAGTTTAACTATTCTGTGTTATGTAAGAATAAAATTTCTAAATGTTTCCCACACAATGTAACAGAACAATGAAAAGGTATACCCTCTTGTTTTTCACCAGGAAAGCAGGTGGATAATAATTTAAGATGCTTTTATTTATTTCTAAATAAAAAAAACAAATTATTGTGAGGTCATTTAAAAAAAACTTTTAAAAAGTTATGGAAGTATATAATGAAGATAGACAGCAGATCTGGATATAAAAAATTCACATTGAAGAGCAACATATCAGATTCATGTCATCACAGCCCATAGAAAAACAATAACAAAAACAAAGCAAAGCTGAACTTTTCTGTCACTTGAAACTTTTTTCTTCATAATACTGAAGGATTGTATTTGTAGCCTCCCAACAATGCTCAATCTTATAAAGCAGTGTAGCCTTGCAATTTGCCTTCAGCATAAAAAAATCAACATCAAGAACATTAATAGAATCCACAAATGAGAATCCACAAATGAAAGCTCAACTATAATACTATGTTTTCCATATTTTAATACATTATCTGAAAACCTCATCAGAATTATTAACAGTATTTTTATGATCTACAGGTGTATGACACACACATTTCATTGGTTTGTAGGTTACCTGAAAAAGGCAATGTTGAACTCTTAAGTAAAGAAAGCTGACTGTAAAATAAGCTGGCAGACAAGCTGGAACAATCTTCATGTCAATGTTTGGGGTCTATCAGCATCAGCAGCTTTCAATCAGTAACTGCTTCTTCTTCTTCTTCTTTATCTATTTTCCCCTCACTAAATCTTGGCCCAAACTAGCAAAAATATTATTGGTCTCTGCTACTTTACTGGTTTTACTAGTAATTAGTAGTAATTTAGTTTACTACTAAATTATTTATACTAATTTACTAGTAAATATACTAATTTACTAGCAAATTATTCAGTAATTTACTGAATAAAAACAAAAACAAAGACTAATCACACCTTATAAAACAGGAAGCCATTCAGAGAATTCATAACTTTATGAAGATTCCATCAGCTTCAAATGGCTTTGCTTTATATTTTGAACCTGGATGATTATTCTGTTTTATTACAAGTTAGGACAAATATAAAACATGTATGTTGTGCATATTACTTGAAATGGATCTTTGAGTTTAGAATATTTTCATGGGATATGGTTTGTGTCCCCTGCTTTATGAAGGCAACAGTTTCTATAATGCAACTTATAGATCTGATATCAATAGACATAACATACTGGATTAGAATGGACTTTGATCTGATCCAAAGTTGATTATTGTTTACTGAAATTCTGATACAGAATATGGTAGCCACATCTATATTATACAACTATAAAAAACTGCAAGAAGCATAATGCCATTTTTGAATTACATTCACTGGAGCAGTATGATAGACACAATGAAGAATATTTTAAATATTTTAATATTTAAAACAGTATCAGATCTAAGAAGAGTCTATTTTCTTTCACATGAAGGTCTCCAAGTTTGACTTGTCTGGGTATTTCTGCCAGTAAGACATGTGGTTGCTTTTAGCCTTGTTTTGCTGCCCAAAATAGAGGAAGAGTTCAAGCAACTATCTAAAATAACCTTATTTTCATGAATGTATTATTTATAACCTCCTTTATATCACTTAATGACAACGAAGAGGAAAAAAAATGAAAAGCAAATCAGAAACAAGTATAAAATGCTAAAACAGTTTGATAAACTATATGCTTCATGGATCACAGATTGTACAAACCTGCAATAGGCAATATGTCAGAAAAGAAAAAATGATAATTTGAATTTTGACTAAGATGATTTCTGCTAAAGTTGGAACTTGTATGTATTTTGTACGATTGTATCAATCATATTCGGAAAGTCAAAAAGTAAGCCAGCTAAATAAAATGTCAAAGAATGCTTCTCAGATTGCTTATATAGCAGCTTGTTCGTACTACAGCTAATCTATCTGAAGTTGATGACAACATACTGAAAATTTGTGACCTTCAAGGAGACTCAATAAGAATCTATTTTAACAAGTTTTATCACATCATAACCTATTATAAAGGAGTTATTTCTTTCTAATCTTCATAATAGCAGGGATAAATAATATATTTCTGAACATCAAGGTCAGAAAGCACATTGTTAACAAAAGCACTTATGACAACTGAACAAAAGGCAATTTCTCTTACAAGGCCCATCACTTTGTTAATGAACCAATGCATTAAAGTACACCTGTTTCCAAGATTTATAGATATTTATAGACATCTCAGCTATCCATTAAAGGTTTACAGACTTATTGTTGGGTAGCTCTTTGGTATTTTGAATCTAAGTTGCAGCTGATCTAATTAGTATAAAAGGGAATCTACCGCAATGCTTGATTCACCAATGAAGATTCACCAATTAGCAAGGAAAAAATATTCTAATGAATTGCTGGTGGGAAGAAGAAAAGTGCTCTCAGATTCAAGCAATCCTAACTGAACAGATGAGAGGAGGACAGGGATTGAATTATGTAGCTATTTTTACGCCAAAGGTCATTGAGTTAGGTATATAACTTCTTCATCCCTGGAGTCACTTAGTATCAGGCTTGTGAGTTCTCCATTGATTTTTATCTGTAGGTAGCTTTTAAAAGCTGTGATAGTGAGGCCCACATAGCGGGTTTTCAATAAATATAGGTTATCGTTGAAAATAACTCTAGGGTGAACTATGGATTACAGTGAAATTGTTGAACATTGGCTATTTTGTTCTCTTTATTTGTACTTCTCTTTCTGGGCAAAAAAGGGAATAGAGTACTAGAATAATGTTTCTTTAATTTCAGGTGTTGGATACTCATTATAAATGTTAAATGTAACTAGTATCATTCCCATGAACACATATTCCTACACCGCTTAAGTTGTAATTTTTTAATATTTTATATTGTACTTCAATAACCCTCAGGGATTTTTTTATTTTCTGTTCCCTCCCATTATTATTGAATTTCAGAGGAAAACATTTTATAAATTGTGTTCTCATCACAACAGTTTACAAAGGAACAGTCTTTTTATTTCCAATTATCTCTTGACTTAGAACCTTTATGTATAATAGCATGATCCGCTTTACAGCACTGATAACATGGCACAATGTTTTTATTTTAAAGAAAGAAAGAGAGCAAAAGAAACTCATGCAACCATGTAGCGCTCCCTTCACTCTTTTTTTAAAAGTACCAGTTTGAATGGACAAGTATTTTTTCTTTAACTTAACAAATAAAAACTGGAAAATGGAAGGAATGATATATGAGGTATTTAAGATCTTGGTTTCCTTTGCACCAAACTCTATCTTGCCACTTAGCTCAAAAAGCTAAAAGTATGACCTAGCTAGTAATTGGATGGTAGATCACCATAAAAAACCCCAGTGTTGGATGACGAAAGAGCATCACAGATAAAATCAGTAGCAAAGCTGATTGTTGCCAAAGCTAGACAGATACATTCTTGAAGTCATCTGAAGTCTTGAAGCCAAGCTACTATGAAGAAGCCATATTTCACATGGAAGGGGGAATGTGTGTATTTGGCAACTCATGGGGGAGATCAATATTTAGAAATAGACACTTAGGCATAGAAAAGAGACAGCTGAATTCAGGTTTCATTACTTTTAATAAGAGCAATAGTTACATAATACATAGGCAATTGCCCTAGATCTATGGAGATATCTCATTCATCAAAAGCAAAGATAATACCATTAATCCTACCAAGATAATATATTCCAAAAGAATAAAAATAACTTCTGGCATATCCGGACTCATATGGTCTCTGTTATAAAGTCAATTCTGTTAAGAGATTGAACCTTTTGTAAATATAAAGCAAAGCAAACATTCTTATGCATGTCAAAGAAACTTGCAGCATCCCTGGCAATTACGCTGGTGGGGAATTCTGGGAATTGAAACCACATATCTTAGATTTGCCAAATTTGTATTAAAGGGAATGGATAAGGAAGAATTTGATTGAATACAAGGTAATAATATGCATTTCCAGAAAGCTCTTGCTCACTTTTTTTTTTTTTTTTGCTGCTGGATGTCTGGCACTTCTCTAAGTGGAGACTTGGGCAAGAAAAATCATAATGAGTTTTCGTATATTAAAAGAGATATATGTTTAGTTTTCTTTTGACTCAAGGAAAGATTTTATCTTTAGATGGAAACTTTATTCTAAATGCAACATCTCTTTCTACTTTTAGCTCTCCAAGTGCCCCATTTTGAACCCTGTTTTTGTACTTAAACATTTTGGCTAAACCTGTCTAAAATTTATATATTTGAGTTAATTCCTAATTTCAAAAGCTTGCTGCCTTTTTTTTTTTTTTTGGCCATTGTACATTCTTCCTTCAGTAACTTACAAATTGGAATCAAAATATTGCCTCAGTCCACATTTTGTTGTAGTTTTATTTCTTCCCTTGTTGCTTGTATAGACAGATCCCCATCTAATATTGCAAATATCCATTAACACATTTCTACAACATATTGGTAACATTAGGCTCATAGGAGATTTTACCTTTTTGATTATCTCTATAACTACATAGAATATTTAGAGAATTAAAAATGTCAAGAATTCAATCAAAGTATAAAATCTGGTCATGTTTGTGTTTCCTCATGGGACATCAAGTTAAGGTACATCTATCCAGAGAGAAAGAGAATGCTAGGGTGGTGGGCACTGTAGCAATGAAACAATATGCTTCTGTAGCTTCTTGGAGAAAATATTTCATCAGGTATAGAAAGTAAGAAGAGGAATACATTGCTCATTCATATATAAACTCTGAACATCTGACTTTTAGGTGCAAAATTATATGAACAGTAAAATGCCGTATATGCAGTATACATCATATAGTTGATACTACATTAGAAGTAGGCAAAAAAAACACAAAAGGAAAACTCTAGTAGATGCACAGCTGTCCCCTCCCCTTTTTTCTAACATTAACTCTACAACACTTGATTTTTCAAAGTCACATCCAGCTATTGAAGAGGAACAGTACATTCTTCTGGATTTCTTTCAAACTCCTTGCAGAGCATTGGTAATGTGCACTAGATCAGACCAGAAATCCATCTTGTTCAGTGCTCTTATTTGAAGAGGGCAGACAAATTATGGTATCTGAAACCAGAATAATTTGAATCTTATTATTACTTTACAATAGCAACTTCATATACTGTCTAAAAGAACCAGGGCAGTCTTGAAATGTACATTTTAGCTTCAAGAAAATAAAGATTCTAAAGTTGAAAAAAAAGTATTTATAAAATACGTAATTATCCTATGTAGGCGAGTGTACCAGTCACAGATGAGATTCCCGAGATTCAAACAGCTGCCACCCTCCTGGTATTTCAAGAGGTTCCAAAGATATGTCTCTTCACCCAGGCCTTTCGTAAAGATGATTGACACTCTTTTCTTCCTTTTTCTTGTTCTCGACTCTTTTTTTCCCCTCTACCATCTCTGTTCTTTTGCTCTCTGTGCTCTTGTGTGATTCTTTTTGCATTGTTCTTTGCTTCTAAACATTTTAATAATTTGTAAACAATCCAAAAGTTCTGGAGTCAGAAGTTATACAAATTTAATAAATTACATTATATTAAATTAAATTAATCAAAATGAAATCACTTAAAACAATATGAAAATTCCACAAATAAATAAGAAGCATCTTTTCAAATGAAATTTAATGGAACATGTACAGAAACATAAACAAACATTGAAGAAGCACTATGCAATTTGTTTAGTCTCATTATATATATATATATTTAAAATGTGTTTGCATAGTAACTATTTATGGGGAAAAGCAGAGATTTATGGTATTTTATTTTTTAGCAATTCCCTATTATTTTTACTGCGAAGTGCACATTTCTTATACTGCAAACACTGCATGCTTTCTACATGATTTTCCCCACCCCCCACTGATTTGTCTTCCATGAAACTTAATTATATGACCTTTATCCTAAGGTCATAGAAGGTTATAGAATAGTAAGCGGCTCATAAGCAGTGGTCATCTCACTTTACTGCTTAATAATGATGACAATCACCATTTTTAAAAATCTTCCCATAATTAAACCATAATTTCAAATGTTCCATTTGAGAAATAGGCCTCCAATTCAGAAGAGCATTGTAGAATTCCAGTGTGTGCCCTGAACCACAGTGACTCTTTGACCAAAACAGTCAGAGGCTCATCAGAACTTCTTCCAAGAGACTCTTAAATGTGCTAATGGGAACAAGGTGTTTAAATCCATGATTCAGAGAGGATTATCCAGAATGAGATATGTTAACACTGATGCCTCAGTTCCTATGAAAATCTCAAGTGGATGAGAATAAACAGTGGAGAAAAGAAGCAATAACTCTAGTTGACTTTGAATCTTCACCTTTAAAGAATATTTACATTTGTCACTCTTCAGCCAGTGAAATATTTAACTCTGGAAAATGTTTGTGCTTTTTAATATTATTATTAATAACAATAAATATTAATATTTGTAAATAATTCCATTCTAATAAATAATAATTTATCATAATTATTGTAATTTATAATTATGATAAATAATTCATTCTAATCTAAATAATCTACATGGAGCTGATCTAGTTAAACCTGACCAGATGCTGCCCAAGATATAATGTATAACAAATTTTTCCTCCTTAATGCGAATATTGATTCATTTATTTTCTGGTATGAGGAATCTGTAGGGAATGTTTAAAAATTTGAAGTGATTACAGACCAAGGTAGCCACAGTTACGCATCACATGTAAAATGTTTTTTGCCTCCTTCCGTGTGTGTGTGTGTGTGTATGTGTGTGTGTAAATAAAATGATTGTTTTGTAATGCTTATTTTCTGGTCAATTTAATACTATCTTAAGTTTAAATGTATTTCATATATAAAATATATTTCAACTTAAGACAGCATTAAACTGACCAGAAAATAAGCATTACAAAACAATCATCTTTAAAAAAAAAACAGAAGAACTTAAAATAAAATATTGGGGAAAATGAAAACTTGGCTTCATTAAATAAGTTTTTCTGCCCTATTACTGGAAAAATGCCACAACCTGTCATCTCACACATTCCATGGGGGCACCTGAAACAAAGCATCTAAAAATTTAATTGAAATGGCATAGGCCAAAATAACTGAGAGAAATCTTCATATTCCCCACTGAGATTAAATGGCATTTGAATAAATGCTGTGTTAATATTTGCTTTGTAATGGCTTGGTTGAATCCTTCTCTGGAACAGAGACACCTTTCTCACTGTTTTTGAGAAATGCTTTTGAATTCTTTTTTGACATATTCATCTTTACAGTTCTCAGTATCAATATATTGCTTTCAGATTTAAAAAAAAGGAGGAAGGTAGCAGAAGCATATATAATATTTATGGATAAATTAATTCACTCCAATGTTTAAATAGATTGTTACTCGGTCAATAGATAATGTAAAGCAGTTTACAATATTATAACAACAGAACAGTATTTTATATGGAAAAAAAAGGATCAATCCACAATTAGAATCAAGGAGAATCAAAAGAAAGAAAGAAAGAAAGAAAGAAAGAAAGAAAGAAAGAAAGAGAGAGAGAGAGAGAGAGAGAGAGAGAGAGAGAAGGAGGGAGGGATGGATGGATAAATGGGTGGGTGGAGGTGTTTCAGGGCCCTATTTCTTCTCAATGTGCTTTCTTTTAAAAATAAATGTGACTATAATGAATGTAAGCTAATGTATTTATATATTGTGTACATGTTTCAGAATGACTTCTGTACCTGTCTCTTAAAGCCAATGTCACACTGAACCAACGGATGCAAAGAGGATGTAAAGCAGACAAAAAAAGCTTGCAATCCATTCGAAAACGCGATGCACTCACTGCCTCCATTTTGCTTCCTCTCTATCCGTCCAGCACCCGTTTATTGACGTTTCATCCACTCCAAAAGTTTTGGGCTGCCCAAAACTTTTCCGTGGAAAAAGTATCCAGTTCGTCCATTCTGCATCCGCTACGCATCCGCTACGCATCTGCTACGCATCTGCTACGTATCCGTTACGCATCCGCTATATCCGCTAGGCATCTGTTCCGCATCCGCGCAACTCGCATTCACCCAGACTCAGGGAGGAAGTGGAACGGACAGAGAACGGATGCAGAACGGATGCCTAGCAGATGCAGCACGGAAACAAAGTGTTTAAAATGGAAAAAAAGTTCGCAGAGGGGACCTATCTCGGATATTAAGGATGTCTAGAGGATGCCTAGAGGATGCCTAGCAGAAAACCTATACTGCCTATAAAAAGGGGGAGCAACCTGCCTGCATCTCACTTTCAGAACAGCAGCCCAGCGGTGCAGACCTCTGCAGCCTTCATCTGGCTCTTCCTCTTCCACAGCATCCAATCATGTCCACCATGGATTGTAAAAAAGTCCTTTTGGCAGCCACCATCATTCTGCAACAGTGCGAAGCCATCTGCAGGCTCTGTGAACTCTACTGCGAGAAGAAAAGGAGCCACCCAAAAAGAGTCTGGATCCGAAGATGGTTCACCAGAAGAGCAGAGGATGGACTGTACAACAAGCTGATGGTGGAGCTCAGGAACGAAGACACTCGGGCGTTCCAGAACTCCATGAGGATGCCTCCAGCCATGTTTGACGAAGTTGTGCAGTGGCTGACACCCAGGTTGACCAAGGAAAACACCAACTTCCGGCCCAGCCTGGAACCTAGGCTCAAGGTGGCACTCACGCTGCGCCACCTGGCCTCAGTCCATGCTGACTACAAGTTCATGTACATCGATGCTTCAGGCAACGGGTCAGCTTCAGATGCCCAGGTATACAACACCAGTCACCTCAAGGAGGAGCTGGAAGGCAACCTCATCATGGGCTTCCCAGATCCAGAACCCCTGCCTAACGACACACAAGATGTGCCCTACTTCATCGTGGGGGATGACGCCTTCTCCCTCACAACCTACCTCATGAAGCCCTACATTTCCAGACTCCTCACCCGTGAAGAGAGGATCTTCAACTACAGGCTGTCCAGGGCAAGGTGGGTGGTGGAGAATGCCTTTGGCATCCTGGCCAACAGGTTCCAGGTTCTTCTCACCACCATGCAGCATCGCCCAGAGACCGTGAGGAGGATCATGGAAGCTTGCTGCATCCTGCACAATCTCATGCGCACCCGCTACCCAGTGTTACAGAACAGGCTTGTGGACCATCAACAAGGCAATGGGGACATGTAGTCTGGGGAATGGAGGCAAGGGCGAAACCTGATAGACACTGAGAATTTGCAAGGCCCCAACAGAGCCTCACGTGAAGTGAAGAAGCAGCGCAACCTGCTGAAACACTGGTGCAACTCCCCAGCTGGAGCGGTGGAGTGGTAAGACAGCTATAAAAAAAAAGAGAGTCTCTGGCACTCCTCTTGGTCGCTCAGTCTCAGGGGTGAAGGGTGCAGGTGCTGTGGAGGTGGCTGGTGCTGGAGTGCTTGTCATCAGCTCCTCCAGAAGCAAAAGCAGCAGAAGCGCCAGCCCCAGAAGAGTGAGCCCGTGCTGCAGAAGCCCCAGGAGAACCAGAGTGAGGGCCAGGGGGCGGGATGGTAGCCCTGTCCCTCTTGCCAGGGCTGGCAGCAGATGGCTGAGGCTTGCTGTGCTTCTGCATGGTTGTGGGGTTGCTGGCTGGCAGGGCGGCTTGCAGGAACCAAGGTTGGCAGGAAGGCTGGCACCAAGGCTGGCACCAAGGCTGGCACCAAAGCTGGCAGGCAGGCAGGCACCAAGGCTGGCAGGCAGGCAGACAGCAAGGCTGGCAGGAAGGCTGGCAGGAAGGCTGGCAGGCAGGCATGCACCAAGGCTGGCAGGAAGGCTGGCACCAAGACAGGCACCAAGGCAGGCACCAAGGCTGGCAGGCAGACATGAACCAAGGCTGGCAGGAAGGCAGGCAGCAAGGCTTGCAGGCAGGCTGGCAGCAAGGCTGGCAGGGAGGCTGGTAGCAAGGCTGGCAGCAAGGCTGGTAGCAAGGCTGGCAGCAAGGCTGGCAGGCAGACATGCAGGCAGGGCAGGCAAGGCAGCCAATCCATCCGGCAGCAGGTCTTTCCTCTGAATGGTGACCTGCTTCCGAGCTGCTTCCGTTATATCCGCGGGGCTGACGCAATGCATCCTCCCCACATGCGCAATTAACGCCAGGCATCCGCTGTGCATCCGCTGTGCATCCCCTGTGCATCCGCTGTGCATCTGCTGTGCATCCACTGTGCATCCGTTTCATCCGCTCGGCATCCGTTCTGCATCCACTGTATCCGTTCCGCGTCCACTTCGCTGAGGCCCCCCGGAAACCTAGCAGATGTGCCATCTGCTCCCATCCGCTTCCATCCGCTAGGCTTCCGTTCCACATCCGCTTTGCATCTGCCCTGCGTCCTCCCTGCGTCCGTGTTATCCTCTCCGGTTATGCAAATTTTTTCCCCTTTTGAGAGCGGATAACAACGGATGGAACATTTTGCTCGTCCGCTGTGTCCTTTTTGCATCCGTTGGGCAGTGTGACATGGGCTTAAACTAGCTAAACAATTCAAAGGCTGTGTAAACATGCTTCCCAGCCCCATACTATCAGGAAAATTTTTAGTATTACATATATGACTTCTGATTATGACTACTCATCAGATGATTTCTTTATACCACTACCATTATTATAACTACTATCTCAAACAGATCAGTGCAGTTTTATGACCACTAAGGATCTCACTCATTAAATCATAAAATTTACATTTTTCAATGGCCATTTCTAGAATAGTTGCAACAAGATGAGATTTATGTTTCTTAGCTTTTTAAGCAGTTAAGCATACTCTACCTCTGGTGGCAATAAGCATGGTTATCCATGTAGTGCTTGATTTTAAATCATTATCAATCCAGCAATATGGTCCAAACAGATGTACAAATAAATACATGAAGAAAAATAGTGTTCCCATTTATCACTTGCAGGGAGTCAGTTTTGTGTGTCTTTGCTTCCTCTCACCCTTCTAATAAATAAAATACTATGACAAAGAAAGAAATTTACAAACAAATCATCACTATATTTGGCTAAATCTTCAATGGCAGTGAAAGAAAATAGCTCTGTTACTCAATAAGCTGCTTTATATACATGTACACAAATGCATACAAATGATTGCAGCTGTTTTTATCACAACTTTTGAAGTAAATGCAGATGGCATGAAATAATATTTGCAGGCAGCCAACAGAATTTTAATGTTCTTTGAAAGGAAATAAAAGGAAAAGTATTGCTTGTGCCAGACATGTGAAAGGTATGCTTGTCTCTACAGCCTGAGCTTGAAGAGATGAGTTGGGTTCCACATTTTCATATATTTATGCAGGTAGATTCCCCTTGTGCCCATTATTTATGTAAGATATAAATAGCAATGGCAATCTACAAAATATTCAACAATGTGTCTGCCTAAAATAGGAAATTTGCATTATGCAAATGTCATGTATGATGAATGAAATACACCAACCATCTTGAAGAGTCACAGATGTTTGGCATGCCAGAAACATAGAAAGAAGCAAAGATTGTGAGTTAATTGATGCTCATGTTACAATCCAGTTGTATAAATACAATCAGGCAGCAATGCACATTGCTAATGTTAACTTTCCTATTAATTTTAAAAGGCTATCCATCTCCTCTGACTGGGTTTGCTAAGAAGTAAGACAACAATAAGTCATATTGTTTGCTAAGAAGTAAGACAAGCATAAGTCATAAGCATAAGTCATAAGTAGTAACATAAGCACACCAACATGCCTACCGTCCCTGTCCTATTGTTTCTTTTATTTTTCTTATATGTACCCATTTCATACATGTATATACTTATACAACTATGTATATACTTATGCCTATTATCTTGTAAGCGATTGAGAAAAATAAATAAAATAAATTGTTACATGTAGATGATCAGAACGAAATCTACTTGAACTATTGAACCATCTTTATAAATAGGAAGATAAAACAAATCCAAACATAACATTTGTAGTCAGTGTGTTTTCAGGATCTAATATACTGGATATTGTTTTCCTCGCTTGCATTTTATAAGCAAAGAATATAAAGGTAACATTAGTAGAATGTGGGAAAAAATCCATAAGTTTCTTCAACAGATTACTACTTCTTTGTTTTTGCCATCTTCATGTAAAGCCCCTGTCACACTGCACCAACGGATGCAAAGAGGATGTAAAATGGACAAAAAAGCTTGCCATCCGTTGGTTAACGCGATATATCCGTTCTGTACTCACTGCCTCCGTTTTGCTTCCTCTCTATCCATCCAGCATCCGTTTATTGATGTTTCATCCACTCAGAAAGTTTTGAGCTTCTCAAAACTTTTGCACAGAAAATGTAACCAATTCGTCCGTTCTGCATCCGCTACGCATCCGCTACACATCTGTTTTGTATGTGTTACGCATCCGCTATATCCGCTGGGCATCCGTTCCACATCCGGGTAAATCGCATCCGCTCGGACGCAGGGAGGAAGCGGAACGGACGCGGAACGGATGCAGAATGGATGCAGCACGGAAACAAAGTGTTTAAAACGGAAAAAACGTCCACAGAGGGGACCTATCTCGGATATTAAGGATGTCTACAGGATACCTAGAGGATGCCTAGAGGATGCAAAGGGACACCTATACTGCCTATAAAAAGGGGGAGCAACACATCTGGATCTCACTTTCACAACAGCAGCCCTGCAGTGCAGACCTCTGCAGCCTTCATCTCCCACTTCCTCTTTCACAGCAACCAGTCATGTCCAACGTGGATCGTAACACGGTCCTTTTGGCAGCCACCATCCTTTTGCAACAGTGCCAAGCCATCTACAGGTTCTATGAACTCTACTACAGGAAGGAAAAAGGGGCGGCCAAGAAGCGTTTGGGTATGAAGATGGTTCACCAGAAGAGCAGAGGACGGACTGTACAACAAGCTGATGGTGGAGCTCAGGAACGAAGACACTCGGGCATTCCAGAACTTCATGAGGATACCTCCAGCCATGTTTGACGAAGTTGTGCAGTGGCTGACACCCAGGTTGACCAAGGCAAACACCAACTTCCGGCCCAGCCTGGAACCTGGGCTCAAGGTGGCACTCACTCTGCGCCACCTGGCTTCAGGGACCACCTACAGGAGCATGCAATACAGCTGGAGGGTGCCACCCAACACCATCAGCATTGTGGTCAGAGAAGTGGTGCAGGCCATCATCGAAGAATACAAGGAGGAGCTCCACCAGTGCCCCTCCACTGAAGAAGGATGGAAGAAAGTTGCAGAGCAGTGGTACCAGAGGTGGAACTTCCCCCACAACGTTGGAGACATCGATGGCAAGCACATGGCCTGCAAAGCGCAAGCCAAATCGGGGTCCACTTATTTCAACTACAAGGGCTTATTCAGCATCATCCTCTTTGCCATGGTCGATGCTGACTACAAGTTCATGTACATCGATGCTTCAGGCAACGGCTCATCTTCAGATGCCCAGGTATGCAATGCCAGTCACCTCAAGGAGGAGCTGGAAGGCAACCTCATCGTGGGCTTCCCAGATCCAGAACCCCTGCCCAGCGACACACAAGATGTGCCCTACTTCATCATGGGGGATGATGCCTTCTCCCTCACAACATACCTCATGAAGCCCTACACTTCCAGACTCCTCACCCGTGAAGAGAGGATCTTCAACTACAGGCTGTCCAGGGCAAGGCGGGTGGTGGAGAACGTCTTTGGCATCCTGGCCAACAGGTTCTAGGTACTTCTCACCACCATGCAGCATCGCCCAGAGACCGTGAGGAGGATCATGTAAGCTTGCTGCATCCTGCACAATCTCATGCGCACCCACTACCCAGTCTTGCAGAACAGGCTTGTGGACCTCCAACAAGGCAATGGGGAAATGGAGCCTGGGGAATGGAGGCAAGGGCGAAACCTGATAGACACTGAGGATGTGCAAGGCCCCAAAAGAGCCTCACGTGAAGGGAAGAAGCAGCGCAATCTCCGGAAACACTGGTGCAACTCCCCAGCTGGAGCGGTGGAGTGGCAAGACAGGATGATAGATGCTTAATGGATGCTTCCTTCAGCCTGACTCATCACACTGATGAGATTGTGCCATGTATGTTGAGTGGCCCGACAATGAACAGGGCATTTAATAAAGAGTTGTGTTTATGTTGACATGTGTGGATCAATGATTACATTGTTTTTGATCATAAAGGGCCATAGGTGTGGCACCTGGGAGGGTGGACCATACGGTCCCACTATGCTTGCACTGGAGTTTTATCTATCCCACTGCTATCCTAACCCATCCCACAGCTATTACCTATCCCACAGGTATCCTAACCCATCCCCAAGCTATCCTTACCCATCCCACAAGCATGCAAAGGCTTAAACCATTTCTAAAAGTTTCCACCAAGACTTTATTAAAAAAAAGAAATGAAGCAAGTGTATGAATCAAAAATAGACTTTACTAACAAGAAGCTATAGAACAAAAATGAGTCTCTGGCACTCCTCTTGGTCACTCAGTCTCAGGGGTGAAGGGTCCAGGTGCTGTGGAGGTGGCTGGTGCTGGAGTGCTTGTCATCAGCTCCTAAAAAAGCAGAAACACCAGAAGCCTCAGCCCCAGTAGAGCGAGCCCATGCTGCAGAAGCCCCAGCAGAACCAGAGTGAGGGCCAGGGGGCGGGATGGTAGCCCTGTCCCTCTTGCAAGGGCTGGCAGCAGATGGCTGAGGCTTGCTGTGCTTCAGCATGGTTGTGGGGTTGCTGGCGGGCAGGGAGGCTGGCAGGAACCAAGCCTGGCAGGAAGGCTGGCAGGCAGGCAGGCACCAAGGCTGGCAGGAAGGCTGGCACCAAGGCTGGTAGGAAGGCTGGCAGGGAGGCAGGCACCAAGGCTGGCAGGAAGGCTTGCAGGCAGGCAGGCATCAAGGCTGGCAGGCAGGCATGAACCAAGGCTTGCAGGCAGGAAGGCACCAAGGCTGGCAGGCAGACTGGCTGGCAGCAAGGCTGGCAGGCAGGCAGACAGCAAGGCTGGCAGGGAGGCTGGCAGCAAGACTGGCAGCAAGGCTTGCAGGCAGACATGCAGGCAGGACAGGCAAGGCAGTCGATGTGTCTGGAAGCAGGTCTTTCCTCTGAATGGCGACCTGCTTCCGAGCTGCTTCCGTTATATCCGCAGGGCTGATGCAATGCATCCTCCCCGCATGCACAATTAATGCTCGGCATCCGCTAGGCTTCCGCTGTGCATCCGCTGTGCATCCGCTGTGCATCCGCTGTGCATCCGCTTCATCCGCTGTGCATCCGCTCTGCATCCTCTGTATCCGTTCTGCATCCGCTTTGCTGTGGCCCCCCCGGAAGCCTAGCGGATGTGCCATCCGCTCCCATCCGCTTCCATCCGCTCGGCTTCCGTTCCGCATCCGCTTTCCATCCGCCCTGCATCCTCCCTGCGTCCGTGTTATCTGCTCCGGTTGTGCAAATTTTTGCCCCTTCTGAGAGTGGATAACAAGGGATGGAACATTTTTCTTGTCCGTTGTGACTGTTTTGCATCCGTTGGGCAGTGTGACAGGGCCTTAACATGTTGTTTTATTCTGAGATACAGTGCAAAACCATGATCTTCCCAGATAATGTGAATTATCTGGTATGCCTTTTTTCATGCTTCATTCATTCTCCAGGCAGTACAGGTAGTCCTTGACTTACAACTACAATAAAGCCCCAAACTTCTGTTAAGTGAGACATTTGTTAAGTAAGTTTTGCCCCATTTTACAACTTTTCTTACCACAGTTGTTAAGTGAATCACTGCAGTTGATAAGTTATTAACCCGGTTGTTAAGTGAATCTGGCTACCCCATTGGCTTTGCTTGCCAGAAGGTCGCAGAAGTGATCACATGACCCTGAGATGCAGGAAAGGTCATAAATATGAACCAGATGCCAAGCATTTCAATTTTGATCACATGATCATGGGAATGCTGCAAAGATTATACCTTAGAAAAATGGTCATGTCACTTTTTTTAGTGTCATTGTAACTTTGAATGTCCACTAAAGGAACTGTTGCAAGTCGAGGACAACTTGTATAACAAAATATTCTAACCCACATTTGTGTTAGAAAAGAGAGAGAAAGATCAATGCTCAAATGTTGTCCTTCACAATAGACCACCATAATCTAGTTAAAAGCAATACTTTTAAAATTAATGAAAAAAGTAAATTTGGGATGTAAAGTATCAGGGAAGCACATTTGGTGGGGGAACTGTTTGCATCCTTCCCTGATGATTTACCCACCTTTGATCCTTATTTGCCACTCAGCTCTCACTTGTGGTTCATAGCTGTTTGTATGAGACAATTTCCACAATGTCAAACTTGATATTTAGATATTGATATCAAAATTGCCATCATTCATCATTTTATCTTCAGTTGATACTTCTGTGTCTCTTTTTCTAGACTCATCCAAGTTTAGGAAGGAAGTCCTCAGCAGAAATTGTCAGCTATCCTGCAGACCTAGTTAAAATGCTCTGTCAGGAACCCTAAGTTTTAAGTATGTGTGTGCTTTATTTAGATTAATTAAGCAGGAGTTCTATAGTAATGTAATAATAATATCTGAGTGTTCCGCCACCTGAGAGAATTCAGCACATTATCAATCCATCCATCCATCCATCCTTCCATAATCATATTTTCTTTTGTATTGTATTCAGATGTTCATAACTTCTTTAATTATCAAAGAGACTTTGAACCTCAGTTTCACTCTAGGCAGAACAAAGATGCTCTCTAGTGCTTGTGAAGGTTTTTGGGGAATTGTGAATGCTAATTAATGCACAGAAAGTGTTGCAGAGAAGAAAACTGCTGAGTAGAGTTATTAGTTTCTTCCTCCCTCCTTCCCACCTAATGTAGAATGACTCCCCAATGTCTATTTCTGCAACTCTTCAGTCATTTATTTATGTTCTCTATTTTTTAATTGAGGGAGACCTTTGCTGTTTCTGGGAGCCTAGATCCAACAGACTTTGCTGACCCATCTCTAATATTCCATTTCTGTATCTTCCTAGTTTATTTTCAAATTGTTTATCACTACCCCTGCATGTGCGATATTCACATTTGGCTAAGAATTAATAATAGATATTAAAATATATAACCAACCATAATTTATTTGTCCAGAGTGTAAGTTTTTGCTTTGCACTTGAGTCTCTCTCACTCTTGGTGATTTGTGCTATAGCCTTATCTTAATGCATCTGTGCATTGGTGGATTTATACTCCTTCGGTAATAAAATAAAGCCTAAATGCATCATTTTATCTTGCCACTTGAAAAAAAATGATTTTTTTTCTTCCTCCTAAATTACATAGGTATTAAACACATTATTTTTAGGGAATCAACTCTAATGTAATTAAATTTCCATACTGAAACTTATTCTTTCCATTGGGGAAGCGAAACTGCCAGGATATGGTGTTTCCAGAAATTATCTTAGGAAAGAGCTTGAAGGTGGGGTGGGGATAAAAGAAGAATGGGAAAGAGAGCTAACATGAAACAAAAAGCCATAATCATAACCAGCAATGGATAGCCCCCATTTCTCCTTTATTAGCAGTATAATGCCAGACATG
The DNA here is from genome assembly GCA_015471245.1 of Laticauda colubrina. NCBI lineage: Eukaryota > Metazoa > Chordata > Lepidosauria > Squamata > Elapidae > Laticauda > Laticauda colubrina. The sequence continues at coordinate 6,303,148 of BLBF01000062.1, read as the reverse complement.
ATATTTTTGAAGCATCAGCAGTACAAATTTCAATATCTGTTCTGTCTGTACCCCACAGATGTGTTGACAGGTGTACTCTCTTATTCGACATTGCTTTGGAACTGACAGATGGGCTGTCAATAAGTAAAGGATGAAAGCTGAAGAATAGGGGAGGAGGTGCTTCTGAACTTTTTTAAGCATTTTTGTTGATTTGGGTTTAATACTTCCCAATTCTGCTGAGTTCCTTCCCACATGAAAGGTGAGATTCTATTCATTTTGGCAACTATATATATATATATATATATATATATATATATATATATATATATATATATATATATATATATATATATATACACACACATATATATATCTGTGTGTGTGTGTGTGTGTGTGTGCGCTGTTCAGCTTCCTTCGGGTATTATCCCACGTCATTGTAGTGCTTTCAAAGTTGTAGCAACGTTTCAGCAGAATCTCATCTGCCATCATCAGGCTTCTGTATAGAGTTTGTATGTGGGTGAGATTCTCACAGTCTCTGGTTTTAAATTTGAGGCTAGCCTATGCTGTGCCAGGATGGTTTTTTTCTTCATCCTGATTGGTTGGGAGTCTTGGTCTGTGTTCACTGGACTTGGAGTTTGATTGATTGCTGTTTCTGGTTTCTTCTGTCTGTTTTGTGGCTTTGATTGGCTGGCAACACTGTGTTCCTGTGTTGGAGGCTTTCAGTGCAGCTTGGCTTCGTGTAAAAGAACGGCTGCTGTCCATTATGAAGCCAGGTTTCACCTGGGTGCCTGGTGGGGGGGTGTTCGAGTTGGAGGCATTAGAGGGAGTCTGTTTGTGCTCAGGTGTTTGCCTGGTTTGTGGTGTGGAGATCTTTCTATTTGAGAGTGCAGGCTTCCAAATGATTGACAGTCTGCTGGAATCATCTCTTCTATTCATGCTTTCAGGTCTTTTTTCAATCTCTATGGCTTCTCTGATGATTCTGTGGCTGGGGTTTTCTATAGTGGCTAGGGTTTTAGTGCCATTGAAGTTGATGTTGTTTTCATGTGTTGGACTAGTGAGGAGGTGTGTTCCAGCTTTTTTACTGCATTTTTGTGTTCATCTAGGTGGGTACTTATTCTTCTATTGGTCTGTCCAATGTATGTGGCCGGGCATGATGTACAGGGAACTTTGTATATGCCTTGGTTTTCCAGGTCAATTTTGTCTTTGGGGTTTCTAAGGATGGCTGTTATTTTTTTGTCTGTTTTGAAGGCAGTCTTGATGTGATGCCTGTGTAGTATCTTACTGATTTTATCTGTGGTACCTCTTATGTAGGGCAGGACAGCTGTTCCATGGATCTGTTGATCTTCTAGGTCTCTGTTATGTCTTGGTGTGTTTTTGTGGATCAAGTTGGTGATTTTGTTTTTGTGGAAGCCATTGGCTGTCAATACTTCAGTCAGGGTGCATAGTTCAGTCTTTATATGTGTCTTATCTGCCAGGTGTTTGGTTCTGGTAATTAGTGTTTTAGCCACAGAATTTATCTGTGCTGGGTGGTGGTGGGATTGGGCGTTGAGGTAGCGGTTGGTGTGTGTGTTTTCTTCTGGTATATGGTGTGTCCCAGTGTGCCATCTGTTATTTTGTAGATTAGTACATCTAGGAATGGTAGATGTTTGTTTATTTCCGTTTCCATGGTGAACTTGATTTTGGGGTGTGTGCTGTTTAGGTGTGTTAGGAAATTGTTTAGGTTTTCTTTTCCATGGGGCCAAATCACAAATGTGTCATCGATGTATCTTAGCCATAGTTTGGGTTTGTGGGTGGCATTAGCCAGGGCTCTGGATTTGAATTCTTCCATGAACAGGTTTGCAATGACGGGTGACAGTGGTGATCCCATAGGGGCTCCTTCAATTTGCTTGTATCTTTGTCCTTTGTATATGAAATATGTGTTGTTTAGGCAGTGTTCTGTTAGTTCCATGAGGTCTTTAGTTGGTTGGTATTTATTTTTGATGATTTCAAGAGTTTCTATTATCAGGACTTGAGTGAATAGGGAAACCACATCGAAACTTACAAGCAGATCTTCTTGTTCCAGCTGTAGATCTTTGATCATTTCTAAGAAGTGGTATGAGTTTTGTACATATGAAGCTGCGGTTTGAGCATGGGGCTTTAGTTGTTTTGCTAAGTGTTTAGCAACCAATCAGAATGGACCAGCCTCAAATTTAAAACCAGGAGCTGTAAGACCCATATCCATACAGAAGCCTGAGGATGGCAGATGAGATTCTGCTGAAACGTTGCTACAACTTTAACAGAACTACAATGACGTGCGTTAATACCTGAAGGAAGCTAAACAGCATATATATATATATATATATATATATATATATATATATATATATATATATACACACACACACACACACACACACACACACACACACACACACACACATGCATATATATATGGCCTGTTTCCCCCATCCCCCATTTATTCGTCTTTCCTTGCAATTCATAAGCTGAATGATGTTAATCTGTCAAATGTGTTTCGTCATTAAGAATGCAGTAAAAATTAACATAATGTTCATCAGAAATCAACCACTAAAGCAAATGAGGTTAAAGGTAAATTAAGAAAGCCAGCTGAATGTCTCTTTGGGTATTTAAAATAATAAACTGAAGCAAGATGTACATGTTCTGCACTAAAATGCTTACTCTTTGGAACTGTAATTATCCAAACCTTCTTGTTAAAGGTCACAGGGCATTTTACTTGCAAACTTTATGTTAATGTGAATGTGCCTATTTACAAAAATCTCAGCTTATTCCACTGTTCAAAAAATGTTTCAGGCTGTCCAGTGAAATCCAGTCATGCCCAAAGTTACTGTCATTTTATAGATAATATAATAAATCAATGTAAATTTGCAAAGAGCAGGGAATATCACAACCTCCATTATAAACTTACTGTAGCAACCTATAAAATGTTTTTAACTTTAGTGAATAACTTATTCCATTCTATTTCTACTGCTTGCTATGTAACAATAAAGATGCATTCTGTTTTCACTGGAATAATACAATATCTCTCATAAGAGATATGTAACTTGGGGTCAATTCCATTCTTTGTCCCTTTTAAATAAATACAAATCAACTTGAATTTATATAAAAAAGTACAGGATGTTCCATCTGTGATGGATAGCCAAAACGCTTCATACTTTCTGGTCCTTTGTTACTCATGTGGTAACTTTATGAAAATTGTTTTACTTTGCACAATCTTTATTGCATCCCCTTTTTAATGTTTATTTTAAAAAAAATTCCAGGCTATTCAATCAGGCTTATTCTCTTATAAATATTTTAGAACAACATACATTTATTAAGGAGGAAAAATATTCCATTGCATTCAGTTGAATTTCCACTGCAGTAACCATTCAGCTGTAATTCTTATTAAAAAGGTAATTAAACCACCAAATATCTGTAGCTAATGTTATTCAAAACATGATATTCCCATTTTTCTTGAACAGCAGACATTGGAGGCAGCATTGAAACATATGTGTATATAACTGAAACCCCATTCAGAATTAGCACCCTAAAAACAGTAACCCTAATGAAACCTGATATAATTTTTGACCCTCAGTAGGACCACTTTCAAATGACCTATTGTTCATAGGATTAGACTCTACAATTCTTTGTTTCTACCTATACAAACAGAAATAAGCTTTTAGTTAAACTTAAATAAAATTATTAAAATCACAACCTACAGTGATTTGAATTTCTAACTTGGCTCAGAAAAAAAATGAAATTTTATTCTTTTTCTGCATGAAACGAAGTGATTTTTTATATATCACTTAGGCAATCTACGGTATTCATTTCCATTTCAGAGAATGGAAAACTAACAATATTTAAATTTCCAATAATTCTAGGAGCCAATGTTTCCCTTTACTTTCTTATTAAAGCGCATGTCACACTGCACCAACGGATGGAAAGAGGATGTAAAACGGAGAAAAACACTTGTCATCCGTTGATTAACACGATGCATCCATTCTGTACTCACTACGTCCGTTTTTCATCCTCTCTATCCGTCCAGCATCCGTCCATTGATGTTTCATCTGCTCAGAAAGTTTTGAACTGCTCAAAACTTTTGAGTGGAAAATGTATCCAATGCGTCTGTTCTGCATCGGCTAGGCATCCGCTAGGCATCCGTTCTGCATCCGTTACACATCCGCTATATCCGCTAGGCATCCGCTGCGCATCCGCACAACTCCATCCGCTCCAGCGGTAAACGGACGCATGGAGGAAGTGGAACGGACGGGGAACAGATGCAGAATGGATGCCTAGCGGATGCAGAACGGAAACAAAGCATTTAAAATGGAAAAAACATTCACAGAGGGGACCTATCTCGGATATTAAGGATGTCTAGAGGATGCCTAGAGGATGCAAAAGGAAACCTAGGGGAAAACCTATACTGCCTATAAAAAGGGGGAGCAACTCACCTGGATCTCACTTTCAGACCAGCAGCCCACCTGTGCAGACCTCTGCAGCCTTCATCTGACTCTTCCTCTTCCACAGCATCCAGTCATGTCCACCATGGATCGTAACACAGTCCTTTTGGCAGCCACCATCCTTCTGCAACAGTGCGAAGCCATCTACAGGCTCTGTGAACTCTACTACGGGAAGAAAAAGGGGCGGCTAAGAAGCGTCTGCGTATGAAGATGGTTCGCCAGAAGAGCAGAGGACGGACTGTACAACAAGCTGATGGTGGAGCTCAGGAACGAAGACACTCGGGCATTACAGAACTTCATGAGGATGCCTCAAGCCATGTTTGACAAAGTTGTGCAGCGGCTGACACCCAGGTTGACCAAGGCAAACACCAACTTCCGGCCCAGCCTGGAACCTGGGCTCAAGGTGGCACTGACTCTGCGCCACCTGGCCTCAGGGACCACCTCCAGGAGCATGCAGTATGGCTGGAGGGTGCCATACAACACTATCAGCATTGTGGTCAGAGAAGTGGTGCAGGCCATCATCGAAGAATACATGGAGGAGCTCCTCCAGTGCCCCTCCACTGAAGAAGGATGGAAGAAAGTTGCAGAGCAGTGGTATCAGAGGTGGAACTTCCCACACAACGTTGGAGCCATCGATGGGAAGCACATGGCTCGCAAAGCACCAGCCAAGTCGGGGTCCACTTATTTCAACTACAAGGGCTTCTTCAGCATCATCCTCTTCGCCATGGTCGATGCTGACTACAAGTTCATGTACATTGATGCTTCAGGCAAGGGCTCATCTTCAGATGCCCAGGTATACAATCCCAGTGACCTCAAGGAGGGGATGGAACACAACCTCATCATGAGCTTCCCAGATCCAGACCCCCTGCCCAAAGACATGCAAGATGTGCCCTACTTCATTGTGGGGGATGATGCCTTCTTCCTCAGAACCTACCTCATGAAGCCCTATACCTCCAGACTTTTCACCCGTGAAGAGAGGATCTTCAACTACAGGCTGTCCTGGGCAAGGCGGGTGGTGGAGAACGCCTTTGGCATCCTGGCCAACAGGTTCCAGATACTTCTCACCAACATGCAGCATAGCCCAGAGGCCATGAGGAGGATCGTGGAAGCTTGCTGCATCCTGCACAATCTCATGTGCACCCGCTACCCAGTCTTGCAGAACAAGCTTGTGGACTGTCAACAAGGGAATGGGGACATGGAGCCTGGGGAATGGAGGCAAGGGCAAAACCTGATAGACACTGAGGATGTGCAAGGCCCCAAAAGAGCCTCACGTTAAGGGAAGAAGTAGCGCAACCTCCTGAGACACTGGTGCAACTCCCCAGCTGGAGCAGTGCAGTGGCAAGACAGGATGATAGATGTCTAATGGATGCTTCCTTCAGCCTGTCTCATCACACTGATGAGATTGGGCCATATATGTTGGGTGGGCCTACAATGAACAGGGCATTTAATAAAGAGTTGTGTTTATGTTGACATGTGTGGATGATTGGTTACATTAGTATTGATAATAAAGGGCCATATGTGTGGCACCTGGGAGTGTGGACCATCCAGTCCCACTATGTTTGCACTGGAGGTTTATCTATCCCACAGCTATCTTCACCCTTCCCAAAGGTATCCCTGTCCATCCCACTGCTTTCTTAACCCATCCCTCAAGCATGCAAAGGCTTAAACCATTTCTAAAAGTTTCCACCAAGACTTTATTAAAAAAAAAAAATAAAGCAAGTGTGTGAATCAAAGATAGACTTTATTAACAACAAGCTATTTAAAAAATGAGTCTCTGGCACTCCTCTTGGTCGTTCAGTCTCAGGGGTGAAGGGTCCAGGTTCTGTGGAGGTGGCTGGTGCTGGAGTGCTTGTCTGATCCCCTGCATCATCAGCTCCTCCAGAAGCAGAAGCAGCACAAGCTCCAGCCCCAGAAGAGCGAGTCCGTGCTACAGAAGCCCCAGCAGAACCTGAGTGAGGGCCAGGGGGTGGGATGGTGGCCCTGTCCCTCTTGCCAGGGCTGGCAGCAGATGGCTGAGGCTTTCTGTTCTTCCCCATGGTTGTGGGGTTGCTGGCTGGCAGGGAGGCTGGCAGGAACCAAGGCTGGCAGGAAGGCTGGCAGGAAGGCTGGCAGGCAGGCATGAACCAAGGCAGGCACCCAGGCTGGCAGGCAGGCATGAACCAAGGCTGGCAGGAAGGGAGGAACCAAGGCTGGGAGGCAAACTGGCTGGCAGCAAGGCTGGCAGGGAGGCTGGCAGCAAGGCTGGCAGGCAGGCAGACAGCAAGACTGGCAGGGAGGCTGGCAGCAAGGCTGGCAGCAAGGCTTGCAGCAAGGCTTGCAGGCAGGCATGCAGGCAGGGCAGGCAAGGCTGTCAATCCGTCCAGCAGAAGGTCTTTCCTCTGAATGGTGACCTGCTCCGAGCTGCTTCCCTTATATCCGCGGGGCTTACGCAATGCATCCTCCCCGCATGTGCAATTAACGCTAGGCATCCGTTAGGCCTCCGCTGTGCATCCGCTAGGCTTCCGCTCTGCATCCGCTTCATCTGCTGTGCATCCGCTGTGCATCCGCTGTATCCATTCCGCATCTGCTTTGCTGAGGCCCCCCGGAAGCCCTGCGGATGTGCCATCCACTGTCATCCGCTTCCATCCGCTAGGCTTCCGTTCCGCATCTGCTTTCCATCCACTCTGTCTCCTCCCCCTGTCTGTCCCTTTCCATGTTATCCGCTCTGGTTATGCAAATTTTTGCCCCCTTTGAGAGCGGATAACAATGGATGGAACATTTTTCTCGTCTGCTGTGTCCTTTTTACAAACGTTTTGCATCCGTTGGGCAGTGTGACAGGGCCTTGAAGTAACACTTCTATACAGTTGGGATTTTTATACATGTAAGCAGCTTTAAATCAAGACCAAATGAAGAGGAAGCAAGTTTAAAAAAGTAACCCCCCTTTTAAATTGTCTTGAAATGGTCACCATTTACATTATAGATGTTTCTTAATTGTAAAGCCATTATTCAATGGATATTAATTTTCCTTGTTTTATTTTTACAGATTAACAGTCCAGGCAGTATAAAAATCTAAAGGCATGCAAATTTCACTTGTCTACTCTGATTAAAATAACATTTACAATCTTTCTTTATATATTACTCATGTCCCTCCATATATTTATAGCAAAAGTGAGCAGAACTGTTCTGCTGAACCTAAAGACAATTTCAGTCTGCCCTGCCAGCTGTACTCCTGACTTTCACATTAGAAGGTCTGAGAAGGATCACCTGGATATAATTGTGCATATAATGCACTTTGGCCCCTGCCACATTCTGGTGGCTTCCTTGCAGACAGCTGTAATCTAATGAAGCTGGAACGCATCAAAATAGGAAGAGCTGAACTGTGCAATTGGAAAACCAGGCACACAACTGAACCATTCAGTTCTGTACCTGAAGGTCAGGAGTTCAGCCTGTGCTAGGTTGTAATATTAAGCATAATATCAACAGCAAAGTCAAATAAAAATATGGACTAAAAAGTATTTGAATTCTAAAGATTCTCAAATGTTGGTGAAAGAGACTGGGTTCAACAGTAGGTCCCAAATGTTGCCAGCATGTTCAGTACAGAAAGTCCTTGATTTCTGATCATAATTCAGCCCAAAATTTCTGTTGCTAAATGAAACATTTGTTAAGTGAGTTTTGCCCCATTTTATAACTTTTCTTGCCACCACTGATAAGTGAATCACTGCAGTTCTTAAATTAGCACCATGGTTGTTAAATCAATCCGATCAGATGTCCCAGGGACACTGCAGCAGTCATAAATATGAGTCAGCTGCCAAACATCTATATTTTGTTCAAATGACCATGGGGATGCTGAAGTGGTGATAAGTGTGAAAAACAATCATAAGTAACTTTTTTCAGTGTTGTTGTAACTTTGAGCAGTCACCAAATAAACTGCTGTAAGTCAATGACCAACCGTAACATGACTTTAGAAATAGGATCCTTCCTTCCTTCCTTCCTTCCTTCCTTCCTTCCTTCCTTCCTTCCTTCCTTCCTTCCTTCCTTCCTTCCTTCCTTCCTTCCTTCCTTC
>BLBF01000062.1:6236999-6263095 GCA_015471245.1 Laticauda colubrina | reverse complement strand
TGAGCGGATGAAATAGCTGTAGACGGATGTTTGACGGATAGAGCATATGAAAGACGTACGCAGTGAGTACACAATGGATGCATCGCGTTTTCCAATGGATGGCAAGCTTTTATGTCCATTTTACATCCTCTTTCCATCCGTTGGTTGAGTGTGACAGGGGCTTAAATAAGCAAGGGGAATCCAGGCACAACTGATCATAGGAACAGTGATCGTTAGGAGAGGAAAAAAAGAAATACCTTTCAGAGTGACTGGGCAGGGAAGAACATAGTCAGCGATGTTGAGCATGCACATGATGTTGCGCATGCATGATAACGATTGACTAGGCGGAGTGGGGAGGGGAGGGCAGGATTAGCCAGGGGCATGATTTGCCAGTTCTCCATACTGCACAGAATCATAGCAACTGGTTCTATAGAACTGGTCCGAACCAGTAGAGTCCCACCCGATTGTGACAGATACTATATAAACAGCAGCACAAAAGTAACTACATTTATAGCCTGTGTGAATTCATCTCTAATGTCTTGCATTACAGAGCAAGATTTCAATAAGCGAAGCTGTTTCAAGAGAACAGTGTTTGCCATTATATTTTCACTAAGGCTTCCACTGGTGAATGTAAATAATTTTAAGTTTCAGGTAGTTGATAGCTATAAAGCCTGTTCTTTAAATTCTTTTTTAAAATTTCAAAAAGTTAAAATACAAATTCATACACACACACACACACACACACACACACACAAAGGATAAACATGAAAAAAATGTTAATTTAAAAAGACAAAAACTAAAAGCAAGTATACATGGAAAAGTGTTCTTAATACACTTTAAAGTGACATAACCAGCCTTTCTTTTTATGTTTTGTGGGTTTTTTGGATTTCTATTCAAAGTCTTGTCCTTAAAAAGTTTTAAAATGAATTTTACAGACACAATTGGACTACCTTTTCTGTATTTAGTTAAACATAATTATATCGAACACACTATCTCAATGCAATATTTACTATATATGTTCTCTAAATTCGATCAAATTTCAAAATTTTGTTATTATTGTTAGTTCCAAAGTCATGTCCAACCCAACATGACCCCATGGACAATGTTACTCCAGGTCTTCTGTCCTCTACCTTCTTCTGGAGTCCATTTAATCTCAAACCTACTGCTTCAGTGACTCCAACCAGCCACTCCATTCTCTCATCCCCTTCTTCTATTACTCTCAATATTTCCCAACATTGTGCTCTTCTCCAGTGAGTCCTTTCTTCTCATTAGGTGGCCAAAATATTCGAGTTTCATCTTCAGGATCTGGCCTTCTAAAGAAAGAGCAGTCAGGATTGATCTCTCCTAAGGCTGACCAGTTTGATCACCCTGCAGTCCAAGGGACTCACAGGAGTCTTCTTCAGCACCAAGAATCCAAGATCCAGCACTATACAATGATAGATAAAAGAAATAAATGATCAGAATACAAACTGAACATGATCATCCCATCTCTATCCCTTTATCACCTGTAACAATTATAGTGCTGTTATTCACTTGTTAATATTTGCTTGCTTTCTTCCTTGGGATTATTTTAATTGGCAAGAGACTCTTGGCAGCTAGGTAAAGAAGGAGAATGTATTCCCTCAGATAAATAAACTTGTAATTTCTAATATCAGAACAATACTGTTTGCCTAGTCAGAAGAAATTTGTTTAATAAGGGCTAATCAGATTCTACATTAATGAGAGAAAAAGATGATGCTAATCAACATCTAGGCAACTCTCTAGGTTGCAGGCCTATTACACTTCATAAAAATATAATGACTAAAAGAGCAAAACTGTTTATAAGGAGCCTCCAGTGGCAAAGGTAGGATCTTGAACACTACTCAAATCTCATTACACTGAATTAGCCTCACTTTCAAACCTCAAACAGAAACTTAGTAAGATTCTTTTTCCTACCAGGCCTTGCATCTTTCTGCTTGAAAGTCTCTTCTTTGCTCCCCTGCTTTTTATACTCCCTTCTTACTTCATTGTCATCTTAATGGTTCAATGTTAATTAATGAAATTGGTTTTCTTTAAAAGTTTCTAGCAAATACTAATGCATTTTGAGGTCTTCATGGGTTTAGGACAGGTTTCCTGTGTACAGTTAGCAGAAACTATTTTGTAATAAACTATGGCCAGTATAAAAGCAAGTTCTGCTATAAACTTTTCTGACCCAGCCTTAGCAGAAGCAAGAAATGTACTCCTTGTCAAGAAAAACCCCTCTTTATTTACTGCTTGTGAATTAATCACCCATAAGTTCAGGCAATAGTCCTTCAAAGAGTTATCTGCAGTAACAGACCTTATCAGTTCCTTGTGATAATTGCAAGGCTTTGAGCTCCCAGCCAAAAGGCTGCAAATTAAGTTCTGGTAAGCAGTCTCTGTGCCATGAAATACAATAAGCAAAATCTTCAGAAATATGAAGTATTGTCTCCTAGACAACCACTCCACCTTCCTTCTATTTTATTCCCCAGCCAGGGAGGGGCCATTCATCATCCATGTGTGCTTCGGTTTGAGTCGACTTCTTGTCCTCCATTGTTCCCTTCTTCTAACAGCTCTGCGCATACATGCATCAACCATTCTTCCTCACTCATATCAGCCTCCAAAGGCAGCTGCCTCTCTGGTGGTGGGGAAACAGCCCTTGCTCTATCTCTGCGTCTGGTGCAGAGCATCCAAAAGAGCCTTCTCCAGACACCAGAACTGGCCCAATTTTCTCTCCAACCTCATTGCCTGAGTCTGCTGCCAGTTCCACAAATATATTGTTGTAGTTTTTAGATAGGATCTATAGAATGTGTAAAAAAAACAAAACTACAGCATAGTTGGTTATAATGCAAAGCAATTTGTGAATTTGATTTTGCTGTCAATTTCAATGGTATATAATAGGGAATTTGGAATAAAGACTGTTGAATGTATTCCTAGAAAAGATAGATCAAATCCTGTTATGGTGGGATAGGTGTTTCTGTGAGCAGCTCTGCAGACAGACACAGCACAGTGGAATAATTTTCACAGTGGGAGAATCTCTAGAGAATTGCCAGCCAGGAGTTTCTTCTGTCCGAGAGAAAATTTCTTTGAAGGAAGGGAAAGTTTCCTCCAAGAGAAACTTTCCTTGAAGGAGGGGGGATTTGGGGGATTATCCATTTGCACCATGATAAAGCTCCTCACAAAACATTTAAAGGCTAGGTCACACTGGCTGATGGATGCAAAAAGTATGCAAAAAAGACACAGTGGATGAACAAAATTTCGGGAGTGGCTCCATCCATTGTTATCCGCTCTCAAAAGTGCCCCAAATTTGCATAAACAGAACGTAAAACAGCATAAAGGAACGGACGTGGAGAGGATGTAGCAAGGATGGTAAGCAGATGTTCGTAGGAAGCCTAGCGGATGGAAGTAGATGGAAGCGGATGACACATCCGAAGGGCTTCCAGGGGAGAATAGCGAAGCGGACGTGTAGTGGAAGGAGCGGATGCATAGCGGATGACGCAGATGCATCATGGATGCCTATAAGATGCATAGCAGATGCGTAGAGGATGCGTAGTGGATGCAAAGCGGTCACTACGCATGCGGGGAGGATGAATTGCAGCAGCTCCGTGGATATAAAAGGATGCAGCTCGCAAGCAGTCACCATTCAGAGGAAAGACCTGCTGCCAGAGACATCTTGAGAGAACACCATGGGGAAGAAGAGGAAGCCTGTGCCTACTCCTGCCAGCCCTGGCAAGAAGGACACCCACCCTCTGGCCCTGACTCTGAAGCTGCTGGTACTTCTGCTGCTGCTGTTGGTGCTCCTGGTGTTGCTGCTGCTGGTGCTTCTCCTGCTGGTGCTGCTGGTGCTGCTGGTGCTGCTGGTGCTGCTGGTGTTTCTCCTGCTGCTGGTGCTGCTGGTGCTTCTCCTGGTGCTGGTAGTGGTGCTGCTGGTGCTTCTCCTGCTGGTGCTGCTGGTGCTGCTGCTGTGATGGACCAGCCCCAAGGCCTTCAAAGCCCTGCTGCTGAAGGCCCTGAAGCCCCTGCCAGAGGGAGGAAGAGGCAAGGCAAGGAGAAGGGAGAGAGGAAACAGCACTCCATTTTCAAGGACCATGAGGAGGAGGTGCTGGAATGGCTGAGGGAGAAGGTGTACCTGTGGAGAAAGGGCCACAGGCTCTATCGAGACACCAAGAGGAAGCAGGCAGTGTGGAGAGACAAGGCAGAGAGTCTGGGCTACATTTCAGACATACTCCTGGGATATTGGAAGCACATGCACAACTGGTATGGCAAGCTGCACCTGAAGAAATCTGGCCAGACCCTGTCAAGCTCACTGACCGGGAGATGTATGTCATGGCCAAGTGCAGCTTCCTGGAGGGTGAGATCCACCACCGAGGAGCAGCTCCTCTGTCAACCCTCTCCCTCAGACAGTCCACAGAGAGCCACTCCTCTTCCAGCCAGAAGACAGCTACCGTGTCCAGGCAGGTGTCTTTGGAGGGCCCCACGGCAGAGACCCCCTGACAGCTGCACTCCCCATGCCAGAGGACGTGGAGGATCCCCTGTCTCAAATATAGCAAGAAGCAGTAGCAGCCAGAGACCAACCCACACCCACACCCAGCTCCACCTCCACAGAAAGCAGGCAGAGAGGCAAACTGGAGGCCCAGAGCCACACTGTCCTGCGGAGATCAGGGACACCATCAAGACCAGCACAGATCTTCTCTCTCAGCTGGTCCACAGCAATATGCCATCCTCTAACCACAAGCCCTTCATCACGTACGTGAGCCAGACCCTCATGGAATGCCCGAGGCCCAGTACCAGGTGATGAAGGAGAAAATCACAGCACTGCTGCACCACCATCCAGGCCCAGCTGAACCTGTTCCTAACCAATCCAGGTCTGCTGCTCCACCCAGGCAATGTCACAGCCCTTCCCAGCTTTCAACAGCCCCTCACCTGCCAAGGCTACGAGTACTAGGACTTCCCACACCAGAGGCATCCATTCCCAGTCCAGGCCCAGGAACATCACACGCCACAGACGCCTCAGCTGACCCAGCTGCAGACCAGACAGCTCCACTACACTCCTCCTTCCTCCACCCCACAGCCAAGCCCCTCAACAGAAAATCTGTCTTCAGTACTGTGTCTGACATCCCAGGTCCTTGAGGAAGGGCCTCTCAACCTCACAGGACTGAGTCAGCTCTCTGAGAGCTTCCTGAACACACCATCCCCTGTTGTACACTCGGGGCCAGGCACCCCAATGGTACCTCAGACCAGCACTCCAGCAACAGCCACCTCCACAGTCCCTGGTCGCTCAACAGCTGAGACCAGGAACATGCCTCAGAGTGATTGAGAATAGTGCCAGAGACTGAGTTGTTACCTGTTTACCTTATCTTTGCTTAAAGACACTTTACTTGGTTCATTTTGCTTTTTTAATAAAGTCATACAGTTTACTTAAGACAGTTGTTAATAAAGGTTGTATTTGCTTCACACATTTGGTTCATTTTATTTACTTTATAAAGTGTTGGGGAAAACTTTGAAAAAAGGGTTAAGCCTTTGCATGCTTGTGGGATACATAAGGATAGTTGTGGGATGGGTAAGGATAGCTGTGGGATGGGTAAGGATAGTTGTGGGATGGATAAGGATAGTTGTGGGATGGGTAAGGATAGTTGTGGGATGGGTAAGGATAGTTGTGGGATGAATAAACCTCCAGTGCAAGCATACTGAGACTGTATGGTCCACGCTCCCAGCTGCCACACATATGGCCCTTTTTTATCAATAACAATTTATTCATTGATCAACACATTTTAAAATAAACAAACCTCTTTATTAATGCCCTATTCATTGTAAGGCCACTCAACATACATGGCACAATCTCATCAGTGTTATGAGACAGGCTCAAGGAAGCATCCATTAAGCATCTACCATCCTGTCTTGCCACTCCACTGGGGTGTTGCACCAGTGTCTCAGTAGGTTGTGCTGCTTCTTCCCTTCATGTGAAGCTCTGTTGGGGCCCTGTACATCCACAGTGTCTATCAGGTTTCATCCTTGCCTCCATTCACCAGGCTCCATGTCCCCATTCCCTTGTTGACGATCCACAGGCCTGTTCTGCAACATTGGGTAGCGGGTCCGCATGAGATTGTGCAGGATGCAGCAAGCTTCCACAATGTTCCTCATAGTCTCTGGGTCATGCTGCATGGTGGTGAGAAGTACCTGGAACCTGTTGGCCAGGATGCCAAAGGCATTCTCCACCACCCGTCTTGCCCTGGACAGCCTGTAGTTGAAGATCCTCTCTTCATGGGTGAGGTATCTGGAACTGTAGGGCTTCATGAGGTAGGTTCTGAGGGAGAAGGCATCATCACCCACAATGAAGTAGGGCACATCTTGTGTGTCATTGGGTAGGGGGTCTGGATCTGAAACCCATGATGAGGTTGCATTCCAGCCCATCCTTGAGGTCACTGGCATTGTATACCTAGCTATCTGAAGCTGACCCGTTGCCTGAAGCATCGATGTACATGAACTTGTAGTCAGCATCAACCATGGCAAAGAGGATGATACTGAAGAAGCCCTTGTAGTTGTGATAAGAGGACCCTGAGTTGGGTGGAGCTTTGCAGGCCACGTGCTTCCCATCTATGGCTCCAACGGTGTGGGGAAAGTTTCACCTCTGATACCACTGTTCTGCAAGTTTCCTCCAGCCTTCTTCAGTGGTGGGGCACTGGAGGAGCTCCTCCACATATTCTTCGAAGATGGCCTGCACCACTTCTCTAACCACTTTACTGATGGTGTTGTGTGGCACCCTCCAAGCATACTGCATGTTTCTGTACGTGGTTCCAGAGGCCAGGTGGTTAAGAGTTAGTGCCACATTCAGTCCAGGGTCCAGGTTGGGATGGAAGTTGGTGCTCAGCTTGGTCAACCTGGGTCTCAGATGCTCTACAAGTTCATCAAACATGGCTGGAGGCATCCTCATGAAGTGCTGGAATGCACGAGGGTCTTCATTCCTCAGCTCCACCATCAGCTTGTCATAGAGTCCAAACTCCACTCTTCTCCCGATCCATCTTCGGACCCACACAGCTCTTGGATGTCTCCTTCTCCTTGCATAGAAAAGGTGAAACAGTCTGAAGAGGGCTTGGTTCTGGTGTTGAATGATGGCGGCTTCCAAAAGGAGTGTGCGATGATCCATGGTGGAGATCAATGAATGATGTGGAAGAGCAAGAGCAAGGCTGAAGAGGTCTGTACACCATGGCTGCTGGACTGAACGTCGCTTCCACACTCTTTCCACTTTCAGCTGCAGTGGATGTGAGTTGAGGTGATGTCCAGAGGATGCCAAGAGGATACAGCGGACGTTTAATGGATGATAAATGGACAAAGAATGTTTGTTGTCCGTATGTGTTGCGGATGTAGATCGTACGTGGTGGAAAGTTTATCCGCTCAAAAAGTTTTGTGCAACTCAAAACTTTTTGAGCAGATGAAATAGCAGTAGATGGATGTTTGACGGATAGAGCGTATGAAATACATATGCAGTGAGTACACAATGGATGCATCACGTTTTCCAACGGATGGCAAGCTTGTTTGTCCATTTTACATCCTCTTTGCATCCCTTGGTGCAGTGGGACATGGGCTTAATTTCTTATGGTCAATTATATGGTCGAATAGTTTGGGAATCAAAGATTTACAATGTGCCTTAAGTCATTGTGCAGATTTGGGGATGGACATTTTACTCGCAAAGCCTCCCCTTCTTCATTGCTTTATGATTTAATTGCTTTAGAACCTAAGAAAGGTTCCAAACAGAAATGAAGATTAAAGAATCTTACCAAATGTCTTCTTTATAAAAATAAGAAGAGCAATACAAACTATCCCAAAGTATTTTAATTTAAAACAAAGAACTTGTAAGATTATGATATTAAAAACCTTCAAATGGAAAAGGAAAACAGTGATTTTAAAAAATAAGATTTTTTTTCTTTGATCAAAGTATCTTCAAAACAATAATTAATTATAAATTATAAATAATATAAATAATTATAATTGGAGTAACAAGCTGGACTTCCATGATTGTTTATAGATAAGGATTGCAGAGACATCTTAACAGCATTATGGGCCCTGGACAAAGCAGTGTACTGGGGTCCTTACGACAATTACTCACAGGAATAAAAATGTAAATGGTTGATAAAATTAAACACATAATTTGCATGTTAGTATTAACAAAAATGCATTAAAATGTAATAAATATATTGCTGTATTTATATGATTCAAGATTCATTAGGGTTAACATACACAGATTTGTATGGGGCCTCTATACTCGTGCGTCCCTCAGGCAAGTGCCCATCAAGCTCATGCATTAAAACAGCCTTGAAGGACAGTAATAACTGGTGGATTTTTTAAAAAATAAATATGGCTTCACTGATTGATTGTGATTATGGATTGGTAATTGAGAGTAAAAAACCCAAGATGGAAAAAAGCAAAGCAAAGGAAAATAAAACTTTATATTTTATTCTCAGCATAGTAAGTGATATACTTATATCTTCTCATCATGGAAACAATAAAAAATGACAAACTGGGGGAAGGTTTCATGAGTTCATTAGAACAACTTACTGTTAAGGGTTGGAATCATCAGAATTATTGCAAGAATGCTTGAAGATCTGAAGCCCATGTCACACTGAACCAACGGATGCAAAGAGGATGTAAAACGAACAAAAAACCTTACCCTCCGTTGGTTAACGCGATGTATCCGTTCTGAACTCACTGCCTCTGTTTTGCTTCCTCTCTATCCATCCAGCATCCGTTTATGAACGTTTCATCCGCTCCAAAAGTTTTAGGCTGCCTTAAACTTTTGCGCAGAAAATGTATCCAGTTCATCCATTCTGCATCCGCTACGCATCCGCTACGCATCCGTTACGCATCCGTTACGCATCCGTTACGCATCTGCTATATCCGCTAGGCATCCGTTCCGCATCCGCGCAACTCACATCTGCCCGGATGCAGGGAGAAAGCGGAACAGATACAGAACGGATGCAGAACGGATGCCTCGCGGATGCAGAATGGAAACAAAGCGTTTAAAATGGAAAAAACGTTCGCAGAGGGGACCTATCTCGGATATTAAGGATGTCTAGAGGATGCCTAGAGGATGCCTAGAGGATGCCTAGCGGAAAACCTATACTGCCTATAAAAAGGGGGAGCAACTCTCCTGCATCTCACTTTCAGAACAGCAGCCCAGCGGTGCAGACCTCTGCAGCCTTCATCTGCCTTTTCCTCTTCCACAGTATCCAGTCATGTCCACCGTGGATTGTGACAAAGTCCTTTCGGCAGCCATCATCCTTCTGCAACAGTGCGAAAACATCTACAGGCTCTGTGAACTCTACTACGGGAAGAAAAGGAGGCACCCAAAAAAAGTCTGCGTCCAAAGATGGTTCACCAGAAGAGCAGAGGACGGACTGTACAACAAGCTGATGGTGGAGCTCAGGAGCGAAGACACTTGGGCGTTCCAGAACTTCATGAGGATGCCTCCAGCCATGTTTGACAAAGTTGTGCAGCGGCTGACACCCAGGTTGACCAAAACAAACACCAAATTCCGGCCCAGCCTGGAACCTGGGCTCTAGGTGGCACTCACTCTGCGCCACCTGGCCTCAGGGACCACCAACAGGAGCATGCAGTACGGCTGGAGGGTGCCACCCAGCACCATCAGCTTTGTGGTCAGAGAAGTGGTGCAGGCCATCATTGAAGAGTACATGGAGGAGCTCCTCCAGTGCCCCTCCACTGAAGAAGGATGGAAGAAAGTTGCAGAGCAGTGGTATCAGAAGTGGAACTTCCCCCACACCGTTGGAGCCATAGATGGCAAGCACGTGGCCTGCAAAGCGCCAGCCAAGTCGGGGTCCACTTATCACAACTCCAAGGGCTTCTTCAGCATCATCCTCTTCGCTATGGTTGATGCTGACTACAAGTTCATGTACATCGATGATTCAGGCAATGGCTCATCTTCAGATGCCCAGGTATACAACACCAGTCACCTCAAGGAGAAGCTGGAAAGCAACCTCATGGTGGGCTTCCCAGATCCAGACCCGCTGCCCAATGACACACAAGATGTGCACTACTTCATCATGGGGGATGACGCCTTCTCCCTCACAGCCTACCTCATGAAGCCCTACACCTCCAAATGCCTCACCCGTGAAGAGAGGATCTTCAACTACAGGCTGTTCAGGGCAAGACGGGTGGTGGAGAACGCCTTTGGCATCCTGGCCAACAGGTTCCAGGTACTTCTCACCAACATGCAGCATAGCCCAGAGACCATGAGGAGGATCATGGAAGCTTGCTGCATCTTGCACAGTCTCATGTGCACCCGCTACCCAGTGTTGCAGAACAGGCTTGTGGACCGTGAACAAGGCAATGGGGACATGGAGCCTGGGGAATGGAGGCAAGGCCAAAACCTGATCGACACTGAGGATGTGCAAGGCCCCAACAGAGCCTCAGGTGAAGCGAAGAAGCAGCAAAACCTCCTGAAACACTGGTGCAACTCCCCAGCTGGAGCAGTGGAGTGGCAAGACAGGATGGTAAATGCTTAATGGATGCTTACTTCAGCCTCTCTCATCACACAGATGAGATTGGGCCATGTATGTTGAGTGGCCCTACAATGAACAGGGCATTTAATGAAGAATTGTGTTTATGTTGACATGTGTGGATGATTGATTATATTGTTATTGATAATAAAGGGCCATGGGTGTGGCACCTGGGAGGGTGGAACATACAGTCCCACTATGCTTGCACTGGAGGCTTATCTATCCCACAGCTATTACCCATCCCAAAGGTATCCCTGCCCATCCCACAAGTATTACCCATCCCAAAGGTATCCCTGCCATCCCACTGCTATCCTTACCCATCCCACAAGCATGCAAAGGCTTAAACCATTTCTTAAAGTTTCCACCAAAACTTTATTAAAAAAAAGAAATGAAGCAAGTGTGTGAATCATAAATAGACTTTATTAACAACAAGCTATAAGACAAAAATGAGTCTCTGGCACTCCTCTTGGTCGCTCAGTCCCAGGGGTGAAGGGTGCAGGTGCTGTGGAGGTGGTTGGTGCTGGAGTGCTTGTCATCAGCTCCTCCAGAAGCAGAAGCAGCAGAAGCGCCAGCCCCAAAAGAGTGAGCCCGTGCTGCAGAAGCCCCAGCAGAACCAGAGTGAGGGCCAGGGGGTGGGATGATAGCCCTGTCCCTCTTGCCAGGGCTGGCAGCAGATGGCTGAGGCTTGCTGTGCTTCCGCATGGTTGTGGGGTTGCTGGCTGCCAGGGAGGCTGGCAGGAACCAAGGCTGGCAGCAAGGCTGGCAGGGAGGCAGGCACCAAGGCAGACAGCAAGCCTGGCAGGAAGGCTGGCAGCAAGGCTGGCAGGCAGACATGCAGGCAGGGCAGGCAAGGCCGTCGATGTGTCCAGCAGCAGGTCTTTCCTCTGAATGGCGATCTGCTTCTGAGCTGCTTCCGTTATATCCGCGGGGCTGATGCAATGCATCCTCCCCGCATGCCCAATTAATGCCAGGCATCCACTAGGCTTCCGCTCTGCATCCCTTCTGCATCCGCTGTGCATCCGCTATGCATCTGCTTTATCCGTTCGACATCCACTCTGCATCCACTGTATCTGTTCCGCGTCTGCTTCGCTGAGGCCCCCCGGAAGCCCTGTGGATGTGCCATCCACTCTCATCCGCTTCCATCCGCTGGGCTTCTGTTCCGCATCCGCTTTGCATCTGCCCTGCGTCCTCCCCCCGTCCGTGTTATCCGCTCTGCTTATGCAAATTTTTGCCCCTTTTGAGAGTGGATAACAATGGATGGAACGTTTTGCTCGTCCGCTGTGTCCTTTTTGCATCTGTTGGCCAGTGTGACATGGGCTTTAGTAAAAATTCAAAATCTTTTGTTATTGCAGATGTCTGTAATATTTAAAGAGAAAATGAAAGAATGATTTGTAGGAATTAAAACAGATCTGAAAAAGTTAAGAAAACTGAAGAATCTGCAGGACAGCTGGTTACAGATTTAAAACAAATTGCTGACAAAGAGGGGCTTTTTAATAAAGTTATTAACAGAAAGATGGAAAAGATGACTTGGACAATTTAGTCTTGTTGAATTTTATGGTAAACGATTATAAAATGATGTGTTATAGAACTAATAATGTTGCAAAATTATTTATAACATAGAAAGGAACTTCAATATATATTGGAAATGTAAACTATAGGAAGCCATGTTTTATCATGATTGATGATTGTGTAAAAAAAGATAATTGAATTCAAATATATTTTTTGACACAGATGATTTTAAAGATATTCAACAGAAAGCAAGAACTTTTTCTGTTTGGATTAATGGCTAAACAGAAAAAAAAATAGTTCACTTTATTATCACAGCAACAATATGACTGTAACCACAGAAATTGAAAGATTTGACACTACCCATTATGAAGGAATGGTTGGTGAAGTTTACAGTTTTTGCTGAAATTTATAAATTAGTTTCTTTGATTAGAGAAAAGATATAATCTACATCTCTTGATGACTGTAAGCCTCTTAGCTCTTTCTGTGTAGAAGTGAAAAATTGAACTTGTGATTTATGGTTTTGACTATTGGACAGGATAGATTGTAGAAAGAACAGCAATATGATGTTAACTTTAGATAGAGTGGTCAAAATACTTTTGTACCAATAACAAAATATATTTATACCAATAACAGAAGCCACTTGTTTATGCTTTCTGTCACTATTTTCTTTAACTTTTTCTTTTTTTTTGCTTACTCTTTGTTTTCTACTTTCTTTCTTATCATGTATTAATTTGTGTTAGTTATTACTTTCTTGTTTAAATTTTTCATAAAAATTATACGAAAAAAGTTAGGTCTATTTTTTTGCTTGTTTTTGGCAATCATGATGATATTTATGATTCCCATGTAGAATCTAGAAACAGAATAATATTGCACATTAGAACAGGGTTATATGAATCTACTGGTTATTTTATACATACTACTGGTATGCAAATTTCCATTTTAAAGTTCTGATAAATTTATATATTCAAGATTCCAGGACCCAAGGCAATCAGCTGGTGTGGACTCTTCATTTCATATGTTAGATGGTCTGAAGAAATTTTGCTTTGTTGAAAATGAGGCACATCAAGAAACAATCTTGCTGCCCTTTTCTATATAAGATGTATTTGTTGTATACTTTGTTCCATTGTGAAGATAACTAATGAAAATGAAGTCCTGTCATCTCTGGTGAGTGAGCTGAGCTGAGGGAGAGCTGAGGGAGAGCGACTGGCCCAAAGTCACCCACCTCATTTTCATGGATAAGGAGAGATGTCAACTCACAGTCTCCTACCTTCTATCTTAGTGCCTGGAGTCTGGGGTGTTAAGTGACAGGTGTTTGTCTAAACTCCCAGAGCACTTCAATTTCTTCATTCAATGAATTGCTCAAGTGGATATTTTCTGAGATTCTTAACCCACAAATGAACAAAACATAAAAGGAACCTATGGAGCCAAATAAAATATCAGTTATCATCAACTATAGTTCCCACCCTTTTCACAATTTTACTCAATTTAAAATAATCCTGACATAAAAGAAAACAGAAAAAAAAAAATTAGACAACAAAATGGAACCAGAATTAAAATTATTGTTTTCCAAAGTAAATTACATTGCTTCTTTCTCAATCTTTTCTTGGTGATGATTTTTAATGTTAATGTGATATGTGCTCCTTTTATAGCATCCAGTGCAAGAAATGTTTCAAAGGTCAACTTTGTCAACTGTTACTTCAAGTAGCTCAGTTCAGAATTCTTTGCAGGCATAACTAGTATAGCATTTAAAATGAAATAAAGTCTAATGTTTTAGATGGAAGATGAATTCTGTATTTATAACAATGTTCCACATTATTCTTAATTACCCAAGATTTCCACAGACAATATGGATTGGAAATATTAACTATTAAATATACCTATACCTAGGTATATTAATATATCATCTCAATTTTCGTACTTTTGACACATTATAAAATGATCTAGTTCTTTGAAAAATCTATAATAATGGGAAAAAATGGAATGAAAGAGAAGAAGAACATGATCAGCAGTAGTGGCAATTGCTGGACTGTTGGAAGACTAAAAAGACCAAGTTGGGGACAGAACCTTCTAAAGAAAATCCATCTATGTAGTCACTTAACTTTTCCACCAACTTGATGGCACATCATAAAAAATATGTCATTTCAGGGCACTAATTTACTCTCTTTCTCAAGCATACTATTTTCTAAAACCTGTACCAGCAGTACATTTCTAATCAATATTAACTGTTAAATTTCCTTCTCACATTCCCAACTCCTCATGGAAGGACTGGTTGAGTTATGCGTTTCAACAATGTAGAATTCTTCTTGTTGCTGTTGAAAAATCAAATACTTAACAGACATATCAGAATGAGTTAATATGCTAAATTCTAATGGCCACACTATTCAAATGGACTAGCAATTAGAACAATCAAATCTCAAAAATTACCCAGGTTAGAAAACCCTGGAGTGGAATTCCCAAATAAAGATTAAATTCATTTGTGGAGTGTTTAAAATCTCATTCATAATTAAATATTTTACAGTAACTCTTCTTTAATTAATACCTAATCAGTTTAGCAGTTTGTCCTTTCTATTAAGAAAACATTTTTTTTAAAAAAAAATCTGTATTTCTATCATAAAATTCCAGATTATACCCACACAGAATGTGGAGTATGCTAATAAAATAGGATTATACAATAATCAGAGAGAGAGATTCATGTAAATAATACTGAATTGAACCATTTTATTTATTTTTATACATTGGTTGTAGTGTCTAGACTTAGTCTGATATTTTTTTCACTCTGTTTTCTTCAACCTCTTGTTTTTAACTCTTTGGACTGGCATTCAAATGGCTTTTTTATATTGCTGAATGGTAGCATTACTTATTCTATTGAGATATGTAAACTCAGAATGTTGTTTGCAAAATGATCCATGGCTTAGCATGATGAATAAACCCAGTCATTGAAGAATCTCATGTAACATTTGGATAAAATTAATTCATGGAAAGTGTTTATGTATTGTGGGGGTAATCTCTATGAAAGGCATAGTAGAACCACTCTACCCATTTAATTGGATGTCAGAAGAAAACTTTACATGTAATCATCACAAATGTATGTATCCCCACTCCCCTTGAGTAGTTGATCTCTCTCTCTTTCTCCCTTTCTCTCTGCCCTATAAGACAAGTATTCTTATAGGATTTTACAATCTACATTTTACAATATACATTTGTCAGAATTTGCAGTGATACATCTTCAGTTGTGAATCTATTTCTTAAAACCACATAATTTCCTGGTTGGTTACATCCCCAAAGCAATAAATCCTTAAATCAATAAGGGACATGGGAAACCAGTTCTTCAATAATGGACATTCAGTCTCCAACATCTAGACTACTTTTCTCAAGGAAAATATGTTATAGTTACTTGATAGCTGTCAGTCCATTTAATACACTAATTACTCTATGCTCCACAGAGTGGTTACTGTATCTTATCAGAAGCTTTCTAAGAAATTAATTCTCCCTCATTTCTCCTCTGATTTTAAACAGCACCAGATAAGACTGCTTATGACCTTGGGTACCCTTGTAGTATATCTATGTTGCCAAATAGCTATTAATTCTTGTTTTGAAAATACCAGATGTATGGCTGCCCATTTAATTAGCATGTATCACAAGTAAAAAAAAATGCTGAATTAACACTAATGCAAGGTCCCACATTTGCAATCAAAGGATATCTACACAGGAAATTAAGCCAGTATAAAAATTTGGGAGCCTTTTTCAAGAAAGAAATAGAAAAACTAATTGAGTTTAAAGGCCCAAGATTACCAAAAAAGAAACTCCTGTACTCCCATAAAACAAGAATTCTCAAGTTCTCAAGACAATTCATAACCTTAAATTATTCTACAATGAACAGTAAATGTTACATTATCTAGAAAGTCTTTGTATGGAGGATGAAGCTATCAAATCTATCTCCATAACAAGCTGAAGTATGTCACAAAAGAAACTCAAACTTATTAACACAGAGTATTTTACTTATTTTAAACTACCTTATCTCACCTGCAGAAATTCCAGTGACTATTACAATGCTACGTTTCTATATCTTTTTGCTTTCATCTGGCAGATATCCAGATTGTTGCAGCTTAGATCTGTTACCTCTTAGCAGACTGTTATGAAAATAAGCTGCACTATACATCCTGGCTGTATTTCTATAATGTGTCACAAAGCCCATTATCTGAATTCACATAATATGTTGAACTATACATAAACCAAATGAGCTGGGTATGAATCACACACAAAGCCAAAAGCAACAAAAAACAATTTTAAGGCCCTGTCACACAGCCCAACAGATGCAAAACATTTGTAGAAAGGACACAGCGGATGAGAAAAATGTTCCATCCGTTGTTATCCGCTCTCAAAAGGGGCGAAAATTTGCATAACCAGAGTGGATAACACGGAAAGGAACGGAAGGGGGGAGGACACAGGGCGGATGGAAAATGGATGCAGAGTGGAAGCCTAGTGGATGCACAGCGGAAGCCTAGCGGATGCCTGGCGTTAATTGTGCGGGGGGGATTTATTGCATCAGCCCCGTGGATATAAAGGGAAGCAGCTCGGAAGCAGGTCACCATTCAGAGGAAAGACCTGCTGCCAGACGCATTGAGTGCCTTGCCTGCCTGCCTTGCTGCCTGCCATTCTGCCAGCCTTGGTGCCTGCCTCCCTGCCAACCTTGCTGCCTGCCTTGGTGCCTGCCTCCCTGCCAGCCTTGGTGCATGCCTCCCTGCCAGCCTTGCTACCTGCCTTGGTGCCTGCCTGCCTGCCAGCCTTGCTGCCTGCCAGCCTTGCTGCCTGCCAGCCTTCCTGCCAGCCTCCCTGCCAGCCAGCAACCCCACAAACATGGGGAAAAAGAGGAAGCCTCAGCCATCTGCTGCCAGCCCTGGCAAGAGGGACAGGGCCACCCTCCAGCCCCCTGGCCCTCACTCTGCTTCTGTGGGGCTTCTGTAGCACAGGCTTGCTCTTCTGCAGCTGGGGCTTCTGCTGCTTCTTCTTCTGGAGGAGCTGATGATGCTGCTTTTGGCGGTGGTGCTTCTGCTGGTGCTTACTCTGCTGTAGCTGCTCCTCGTACTGCTGGTCCTGCTTGTCCTGCTCGTGCTCCTGGTCTTGCTCATCCTGCTGGTCCTGCTCATGCTCCCTGTCTTGCTTGTCCTGTTGGTTCTGCTCGTGCTCCTGGTCCTGCTGGCGCTGCTGGTGCTTACTCTGCTGCTGCTGATCCTGGTGCTGCTGGTGCTGCTGGTGCTGGTGCTGCTGGTGTGGAGGAGCAGCCCCTACAACCTGGAAGCCCCTCTGATGAGGGCCCATGTGGTCCTACCAAAGGGAGGAAGAGGCATATGTGAGAACGGGAGAGGATGCAATACTCCATCGAGGAGGAACATGAGGATGAGGTGCTGGAGTGCCTGAGAGAGAATGAGTATCTATGGCGGAAGGGACACAGGCTCTACAGGTACACCAAAAGGAAGCAGGCTGCTTGGAGAGAGAAGGTGGAGAGCCTGGACTATACTTCGGAGGTGGTCCTCAGCTGGTGGAAGCACATGCACACCTGGTATGGGAAGCTGCACCTCAAGAAATCTGGCCAGGCCGCGGTCAAGCTGATGGACAGAGAGATCTATGTCATGGCCAAGTGCAGCTTCTTGGAGGGTGAGATCCGCCATCAAGGAGCAGCAGCAGCAGCCCCTCTCACGACCCTCTCTCTCAGGCAGCCTGCTGAGAGCTAGTCCTCTTCTGGCCGAGTGTCAGTTCCTGTCTCCAGGCAGGTTTCTGTAGAGCGTGCCATGGCGGAGAACCCGCGGACAGGTGTTTTAACCGTGGTGGAGTGCATGGAGGACTGCCTGGTGCAGTGGGAGAAAGGAGACGGCACTTCCACCACAGCCCTACCCACATCCACCCCCAGCTCCACCTCCACAGAAAGGCAGAGAGCCAGACAGGAGGGGCAGAGCCACACTGTCCTGCTGGAGATCAGGGACACTATCCGTAGCAGCATATATCTCCTCTCTCAGCTGGTCCACACCGACTCCTCATCCTCCAACCACAAGCCCTTCCTCACTTATGTCAACCAGACCCTCACGGACATGGTGGAACCCCAGTACCAGGTGGTGAAGGACCAGATCACTGAGCTGCTTCAAAATCCTCCAGACCCAGAGGCACCTGCTCCCACCCAGTCCAGGTCTGCTCCTCCACCTCAGGTGATGTCCCTCCCATTCCAAGGCTTCCCACAGGCCCTCACCTACCAGGGCTACAGCTACCAGGAGGTCCAGCAGCACAGGCAGCAGCCCTTCACAGTTCAGGCACAGAGTCATCGGGTGATACCGTTGCCACCGTTTCCACCGATGCCACAGATGCCACCCACGCCAATGATGCCACCGATGACAGCGATGCCACCCACGCCACTGATGCCACCAATGCCAGTCCTCACCCAGCTGCAGACCAGACAGCCCCACTACACTGCTCCTTCCTCCACCCCACAGCCAAGCCCGGACTCAGTACATCTGTCCTTGGTACTGGGGCTGACACCACATGGCATGGAGGAAGGAGCTCTCAACATCGCGGGGCTGAGCCAGCTGTCTGAGAGCTTCCTCAACACACCGTCACCTGTTGTCCTCTCGGGGCCAGGCACCCCAGTGGCACTTCAGACCAGCACTCCAGCAGCATCCACCTCCACAGCACCTGGACCCTTCACCCCTGAGACTAGGCACACCTCCAAGTGACCAAGAGGAGTGCCAGAGACTGGGTGGCTACCTGTAGTCTTTATTTGGACCCTTGACTTGGGTCATTTTTCTTTTACAGCTTGTGATAAAGAAAGTTTATCTTTGCTTCACACACTTGCTTCATTTATTTATGTCAATAAAGTCTTGGTGGAAACTTTTAGAAATGGTTTAAGCCTTTGCATGCTTGTGGGATGGGTAAGGATAGCAGTGGGATGATCAGGGATACCTTTGGGATGGGAAAGGATAGCAGTGGGATGGTCAGGGATACCTTTGGAATGGGTAATAGCTGTAAGATAGATAAACCTCCAGTGCAAGCATAGTGGGACTGTATGGTCCACCCTCCCAGGTGCCACACCTATGGCCCTTCATTATCAATACTAATGTTAGCATTCATCCACACATGTCAACATAAACACAACTCTTTATTAAATGCCCTGTTCATTGTAGGCCCACCCAACATACATGGCCCAATCTCATCAGTGTGATGAGACAGGCTGAAGGAAGCATCCATTAATCATCTGTCATCCTGTCTTGCCACTCTACTGCTCCAGCTGGAGAGTTGCACCAGTGTCTCAGGAGGTTGCGCTGCTTCTTCCCTTCACGTGAGGCTCTGTTGGGGCCTTGCATATCCTGAGTGTCTATGAGGTTTCGCCCTTGCCTCCATTCACCAGGCTCCATGTCCCCATTGCCTTACTGGAGGTCCACGAGCCTGTTCTGCAAGACTGGGTAGCGAGTGCGCATGAGATTGTGCAGGATGCAGCAAGCTTCCACGATCCTCCTCATAGTCTCTGGGCGATGTTGCATGGTGGTGAGAAGTACCTGAAACCTGTTGGCCAGGATGCCAAAGGCGTTCTCCACCACCCGCCTTGCCCTGGACAGCCTGTAGTTGAAGATCCTCTCTTCACGGGTGAGGAGTCTGGAAGTGTAGGGCTTCATGAGGTAGGTTCTGAGGGAGAAGGCATCATCCCCCACGATGAAGTAGGGCACATCTTGTGTGTTATTGGGCAGGGGGTCTGGATCAGGGAAGCCCATGATGAGGTTGCGTTCCAGCCCCTCCTTGAGGTCACTGGCATTGTATACCTGGGCATCTGAAGATGACCCGTTGCCTGAAGCATCAATGTACATGAACTTGTAGTCAGCATCGACCATGGTGAAGAGGACGATGCTGAAGAAGCCCTTGTAGTTGAAATAAGTGGACCCCGACTTGGTTGGCACTTTGCAGGCCACGTGCTTGCCATCTATGGCTCCAACGGTGTGGGGGAAGTTCCACTTCTGATACCACTGCCCTGCAACTTTCTTCCAGGCTTCTTCAGTGGAGGGGCACTGGAGGAGCTCCTCCAGGTATTCTTCGATGATGGCCTGCACCACTTCTCTGACCACAATGCTGATGGTGTTGAGTGGCACCCTCCAGCCGTACTGCATGCTCCTGTAGGTGGTCCCTGAAGCCTGGTGGCACAGAGTGAGTGCCACCTAGAGCCCAGGGTCCAGGCTGGGCCAGAAGTTGGTGCTCTGCTTGGTCAACCTGGGTGTCAGCCGCTTCACAACTTCATCAGATATGGCTGGAGGCATCCTCATGAAGTTCTGGAATGCACGAGTTTCTTTGTTCCTCAGCTCCACCATCAGCTTGTTGTACAGTCCATACTCTGCTCTTCTCCCGATCCATCTTCAGACCCAGACGCTTCTTGGCCACCTCTTTTTCTTCCCATAGTAGAGTTCACAGAGCCTGTAGATGGCTTCGCACTGTTGCAGAAGGGTGGTGGCTACCAAAAGGAGTTTGTTATGATCCATGGTGGACATGACTGGATGCTGTGGAAGAGGAAGAGTCAGATGAAGGCTGCAGAGGTCTGCACAGCAGGGCTGCTGGTCTGAAAGTGAGATGCAGGTGAGTTGCTCCCCCTTTTTATAGGCAATATAGGTTTTCCCCTATGTGTCCTTTCGCATCCTCTAGGCATCCTCTAGACATCCTTAATATCCGAGATAGGTCCCCTCTGCGAACGTTTTTTCCATTTTAAATGCTTTGTTTGTGAACTGCATCTGCTTTCATCCTTTCTCCATCCGTGCTACTAACGCTGCGCATCCGTTCCGCATCCGTTCTGCTTCCTCCCTTCGTCTGAGCGGATGCGTGTTGCATGGATGCGCAGCGGATGCCTAGCGGGTATAGCAGGTGCATAACGGATGCAGAACAGATGTCCCCCGTATGCCGCTCAAAAGTTTTGAGCAGCTCACTCTGAGCAGATAAAACGTCAATAGACGGATGCTGGATGGATAGAGAGGAAGCAAAATGGAGGCAGTGAGTACAGAACGGAAGCATCGCGTTAACCAATGGATGGCAAGTGTTTTTCTCCATTTTACATCCTCTTTCCATCCGTTAGTGCAGTGTGACAGGGGCTTTAACAAACTATTAAGGTTAGCAGATTGTGGGAATAATGTTTAATGTAGATAAGCATATTGTGTTGTGTGGTCATGTTCCTTGAAATGTCTAAACATGTACATGCTATGTAAATATATTTACACATTTATCTGCAAATATCCTATAGCTATTTGGAATGTTTATAATTACAAGAACATGGTTATTTTTTTAAGTGAAATAATATTTTATGTAGCTGGTTCTGTGCTTAACATTTTCAAGTTGCACTGGGAAGCTTGGAGAGCTACTATTATTCATGATCCTATGTATCATTCAAAGTCACAGTTTTAATCATGGCTTGTTAAATCAACCACAATGACTACATGGTAAGAAAACTATATTGTATATCTTAGCATAATATATCAATCCAATTATTGTGAGCAATACATTTCTATATGCATTTCTTATTATGAATAGTGGGATCTTATATAAAATTATTGATCATTTCATCTTCAAACCATGGATTACTATCTTGCAGTGTGCAAATGTCCATAAAATGCAACCTGAAAAATAATTATTTCAGTTTTAAGCACACACTTCTTTTAAAGCAGCCTATGACCAATGACACTGAAGTTATGTACTAAACATGGTGAACTTTATCCCAGGTTTTGATTGACTTCTAAAAAGCCAGGATTGTGGGACCGTGCTAAATCACCAGGTGTTGTGGACATTGCTCCATAAGATAAGGGAAACCATGGAAAAAGTATGCTTCCACTAGATGGCAAGATTTCAGAGAAGGGACCGGGACAATGTCTACCCTATTTGTTTCAATAGGATAAACAGTTGTTCTCAGGGAAGGACAGTCCTACAAATAACCTGGTTCTGTGCCATGCAGGTCTTTAAAGGTGATAACTCGACCTTGAATTGCATCCATAAGGAAACAGGGAGACAGTGCAACTCACACAACTGAGATGTAATATGGGTGAATTTAAGAACATATATTACTGCAAGCAATGCAGTATTCAGTATTCTGGACTCTGACTCCTCCTATACCAGCACCACGACCACCATCACCACTTTCCAACATTTTTCAAAAATGTTCCAGATTAATTATTAATATCACTATCAATAATAAATGAATACATAAGAATGGTATTATTTTCACAATCCTTCCTATTATTTGGTGAGGGTGGGGGACTTATGCTGCGAGCAATTAGGAACAAAATATATTTTCATCATTCCAGAATGAGAAAATGAAGTGGAGTTCTATTCTATTAACTATGATTAATCTAGTCTATTTCTCCAATCCACCCCCTTTTCTATTTTCTCTGGCATTGGACTTCTATTATTGGAGGATTAAAGGCATGGAACTTTCCATAGGACCAGGAATAGACTTTCCAAAATTGATTCTCTCTATTTGAAGTTGGGATATTCTTCTGTGGTCTCTGGGAAAGATTCTAAAAAAATGTAGTGTAGTGTATGATTTGAGTAGATATTTGTGCTGTAAAGACTTGAATTACAAAATGCAAACAAGGATTGCAACTATAACCTCTGTTACCACGCAGCCCTCCCAAGTTCCATTTTCACTGGCCAGAGTGCTAGCAAAACAAACTACTAGCAAAAGTGGCATTTGATCACACAAGTGATATCAAGCTAGTGAGCATTCTCAAATTTACTAATCATGGTCACAATTTCTCTAATCCTGCTATATTTTATATGAGAAGTGTCATACATACATACATACATTCCCTTATTAGTAGCCTCTAGCTCAAAGTGGGATCAGGAAATTTTATGATATAAATTACTGATTTTCAAAATGTGCCTACAAGTAAAAGGCTGAATATCTGAAGGCCTGTGATGAGCCATAGTGTTAAAGCTATCTCACGCAAGTGAATGTACAAACCATTAACCACAACTGAAGCTATGCATTTACTTACTTAAGATGTAAAAAGCTTTCAGTTCTAAAAATGTTGTTATCAGGAAAAGCACCAGGGCCAGAGAATATAACTCCTTCTTGCTTAAAAGTCTGTGCTGACCAATTGGCCCCCATCTTCACCCAAATCTTCAATAGATCACTAGAGATGTGCTATGTTCCTTTCTGTTTCAAATGTTCTACCATCATCCCAGTGCCAAAGAATCCCTCCATCAAAGAACTGAATGATTAGAGACCAGTTACTCTAACATCTGTAGTTATGAAAATCTTTGAAAGGCTTGTGCTGTCCTACCTGAAAACCATCATGGATCCGCTGTTAGATCCCATGCAGTTTGCACACTGAGCAAATAGATCGACAGATGATGCTGTTAATATGGGTCTGCATTACATCCTATAACACCTTGAATCACCAAATACCTACATAAGGGTCCTCTTTTTAGACTTCAGTTCAGCATTCAATACCATCATTCCGGACACTCTTCTAAGTAAATTAAACCAACTAAAGGTATGAGAACACACTTGTAAGTGGATCATAAGCTTCCTAACAGACAGGAAGCATCAGGTGAAGCGAGGCAGAATCACATATTCTGCCATATTGACATTTCCAATACCTGTACAATCAGGCATAGGGGCCCCCCAAGGCTGTGTGCTTTCTCCACTTCTCTTCTCCCTATATACCAATGACTGTATCTCAAACGATTCATCTGTTAAAATACTGAAGTTTGCTGATGACACAACAGTGATTGGTCTCATTTGAGACAATGATGAATCTGCATACAGACAGGAGTTTATACAACTTGCCTTGTGGTGTAACCAGAACAATCTGGAACTGAACACACTCAAAACGGTAGAAATGGTGGTAGACTTTAGAAGAAACCCTCCCATACTACCACCTATTACAATACTAGACAACACAGAATCAACAATAAAACCTAGAAATGTCTAGGTTCTACTATATCACATGACCTAAAATGGACACCTAACATCAAAAATGTCATCAAAAAAGCACAACAAAGAATGTTCTTTCTGCGCCAACTCAGAAAGCTCAAACTGCCCAAGGAGCTGCTGATACAGTTCCACAGAGAATTATTGAGTCTATCATCTGCACCTCTATAACTGTCTGGTTTGGTTTTGCAACCCAACAGGACAGACACAGACATAGACACAGAGGATAATTAGGATTGCAGAAAAAACAATTATTACCAACCTGCCTTCAATTGAGGACCTGTTCTGCACAAGTCAAAAAGAGGGCTGTGAAAATATTTACAGACCTCTCACATCCTGGACATAAACTGTTTCAACTCCTTTCCTCAAAACGACGCTATAGAGCACTGCACACCAGAACAACTAGACACAAGAACATTTTTTTCTGAAAGCCATCACTCTGCTAAACAAATAATCCCCTCAACACTGTTCAACTATTTACAAAGTGTACTATTACTGTTAATCTTCTCATCAGTCCTTATCACCCATCCCCTCCCACTTGTGACTGTAGGACTGTAACTTTGTCACTTGTATTCTTACGATTTATATTGACTGTTTCCTAGTATGATTTGATTGTTGATTGTACCCTATGACTATCATTAAGTGTTGTACGTTATGATTCCTGATTCTTAATGAATGTACCTTTTATTTATGTATACTGAGAGTATTTACACCAGGACAAATTCCTTGTGTGTCCAGTTACACTTGGCCAATAAAGTGTTCTATTCTATTCTGTTAAAATGATTGGGATGACCCAAATGTAGCAAAATGCTAGGGAAGAAGGTATGCTAGAATATCTTTCTAAAGCACCATTTTAACCTTAAAGTTGAATATTTGTATGCATGAATTGGAAAATATTACAATCTAATGTGAGAAAAAATGAAACAGTAAGTATAATAATCCTTCTCTTGGGAATGCAGCAGTTTTTATCTAAAGGTGTCATGATATATTTCCATTTGATTCTGAATGTATACAGAGAAGTTATAAAAATAAATGATTTGACTTTCCAGAGACAGGGCAATGACGTCTCTACCTTTCACACATTTTAACCACAAGATCAATAAAATACATTATATGAATTACTTTTCCACACTCTATTGAGACAGAATGGCTCCACCATATCTGACTGCTTAATGGACATTGCAATTTAACCATCAATTGAGGAGGGATGGCATTACAGTCAGAATTTCCATGATAAAAGGGCAGCAGATAAGCAAATGTAAAAATACAAGACATAAAAACTAAAGAATTGATAGATTTAGATTTAGTGTTCATTGTTAAAATAGTAATAATCTAAGTATCAAAGCATATTAATGACAAAGTTGCAATGAACAAAAACACTTTATCTTATAATAGTATTGTGTGTTATACAATGCATTCATGCATTTTGCTTTTGCTTTTTTCCTTTGAAGCTATTTCTATACCTACAACAATAAAGTAATGCTTTAAAAAAGGGATTATCTCTGTTTTTAGAAAACATAAATATTTCCTCTCCCTTAAAGAGATTTACACTCTTCAGCCTGACAGTGGGGTCAAATACATATATCAAGAACAATAACAGTAATAGCACAAAATATGTGCCTTAATAAAATACAGTTCACAGGGAAAATAATGAACTAAACAGAATTCATATACTACAATGTTAGGGAATGCAACTGTTTCAACAAAATATTTAACAGAATATTTATTGTTGTCTGAATTCTATTTGGGAACTCCTTTTATCTTTTAATCATTTCTATTAATCAAATAGTTAAAACAATATTTTTTTTAAAATATATTACAGATTTTTTCCCTCTTGGTCACTGATGTCAATATTGACATTGGTGTGCCTAAAAAAGAGGGCAATAGAACTGGAAGAGAAATACATTTGGGAAAGTTATTATGCATTTTCCCTATTGTTTCTATCATCAGGAATTTTTTTTTGCATATTTTCTTTCTTATGTATATCAAGGTAGACAAGGGGATATCTTAAGCAGTTCATATGATTATTGTGGTTTATTATGCTGGGAGAAAGATACAGTGAACCTTGCACTTAAAGATTGCCTTTATCAATGTTAGGGATAACACTGTTTACCCTAACTGGTTTAGGTGAAATAATAACTATGAATCATAGT
>BLBF01000062.1:6217420-6231999 GCA_015471245.1 Laticauda colubrina | reverse complement strand
TACCTGGTTGGGGAACCCAGGCTTAACAATCTTTCTCATTCCTATGTTGATTAACAACCACTCTTAATTTCGAATAATCCTGATGCAGAATGATTAGGTCTGGGCTATGGCTTCTTTATAGTATGCCATCTTCAAATTACAAGTTATAATGTGGCTTGATTTTAGCAGACCCTAGTTAAGACTGAATGTGTTTTAAGGCTTAGGTTTACTGATAAACCATGACTGATGAAAAGAAGCTTTTATTTTCTTCCATTGGTAGGGAAAAGGTAAAAGCTTTCCACCACAAGTGACTGGAAAATGATGAAACACAGTGCACAGCTAATTTTATTACCAAAACATGCCCAGGGAAAAATAGTAACTTGAAGAAATAAAATAATAAAAAAAGTTTCTACCAGAATTTAAGACAGCAAATTTCCATTTAGAAGTCCAGTATTTTAACCAATATATTATTACAGCTTTCCTGTTGAAAGTAGAATATATTAAGAAACATGTTCACCATTGTCTCTGTTGAGAGGGTTCTTTTCTTGCAAAGTAACCTAATGTCCTGCTGAAGTCAGCTGATAATGAAGTAAAAGGGGCAGGAGCACTTGATGGGGAATAAGGGGGAAAATGGCTTAAAAATTACAGGAGGAAAATGCACCCAGAGATCACATTCGCAAAGAAAGGATATATTAAGTATAAAGCATTGTCTTCTCTTCCAGGCATTCCAAATATAGTTGCTACCCCATTTCAACAATGGGTAAAGCCCATGTCACACTGCCCAATGGATGAAAAAAGGACACAATGGACGAGCAAAATGTTCCATCCGTTGTTTTCTGCTCTCAAAAGGGGTAGGATGCAGGGTGGATGGAAAGCGGATGCGGAACGGAAGCCTAGCAGATGGAAACAGATGGGAGCGGATGGCACATGCGCTAGGCTTCCGGGGGACCTCAGCAAAGTGGATGCGGAATGGAAAGAGCGGATGCAGAGCGGATGTGGAACGGATGAAGCGCATTCACAGCGGATACACAGCAGATGCACAGCGGAAGCCTAATGGATGCCTGGCGTTAATTGCGCATGCGGGGAGGATGCATTGCATCAGCCCCGCGGATATAACGGAAGCAGCTCGGAAGCAGGTCGCCATTCAGAGGAAAGACTTGCTGCTGGACGGATTGGCTGCCTTGCCTGCCCTGTCTGCATGTCTGCCTGCAAGCCTTGCTGCCAGCCTTGCTGCCAGCCTGCCTGCAAGCCTTACTGCCAGCCGGTCTGCCTGCCAGCCTTGCTGCCTGCCTTCCTGCAAGCCTTGGTGCCTGCCTCCCTGCCAGCCTTGGTGCCTGCCTGCCTGCAAGCCTGCCTGCCAGCCTGCCTGCCAGCCTTGCTGTCTGCCTGCCTGCCAGCCAGCAAACCCACAACCATGCTGAAGCACAGGAAACCTCAGCCATCTGCTGCCAGCCCTTGCAAGAGGGACAGGGCTATCATCCCGCCCCCTGGCCCTCACTCTGGTTCTGCTGGGGCTTCTGCAGCATGGGGGGTGGGGCTTCTGCTGCTTCTGCTTCTGGAGGAGCTGATAACAAGCACTCCAGCACCAGCCACCTCCACAGCACCTGCACCCTTCACCCCTGAGACTGAGCGACCAAGAGGAGTGCCAGAGACTCATTTTTGTTTTATAGCTTGTTGTTAATAAAGTCTATTTATGATTCACACACTTGCTTCATTTATTTTTTTTAATAAAGTCTTGGTGGAAACTTTTAGAAATGGTTTAAGCCTTTGCATGCTTGTGGGATGGGTAAGGATAGCAGTGGGGTGGGTTAAGATACCTGTGGGATGGGTAATAGCTGTGGGATGGGTTAGGATAGCAGTGGGATAGATAAACCTCCAGTGCAAGCATAGTGGGACTGTATGGTCCACCCTCCCAGGTGCCACACCTATGGCCCTTTATTATCAATAATAATGTAATAATTATCCACACATGTCAACATAAACACAACTCTTTATTAAACGCTCTGTTCATTGTCGGCCAACCAAACATACATGGCCCAATCTCATCTGTGTGATGAGACAGGCTGAAGGAAGCATCCATTAAGCATCTACCATCCTGTCTTGCCACTCCACTGCTCCAGCTGGGGAGTTGCACCAGTGTTTCAGGAGGTTGCGCTGCTTCTTCGCTTCACGTGAGGCTCTGTTGGGGCCTTGCATATCCTCAGTGTCAATCAGGTTTTGCCCTTGCCTCCATTCCCCAGGCTCCATGTCCCCATTGCCTTGTTGACGGTCCACAAGCCTGTTCTGCAAGACGGGGTAGCGGGCGCGCATGAGATTGTACAAGATACAGCAAGCTTCCACGATCCTCCTCATGGACTCTGGGCGATGTTGCATGGTGGTGAGAAGTACCTGGAACCTGTTGGCCAGGATGCCAAAGGCGTTCTCCACCACCCGTCTTGCCCTGGACAGCCTGCAGTTGAAGATCCTCTCTTCACGGGTGAGGTATTTGGAGGTGTAGGGCTTCATGAGGTAGGTTGTGAGGGAGAAGGCGTCATCCCCCACGATGAAGTAGGGCACATCTTGCTTGTCGTTGGGCAGCAGGTCTGGATCTGGGAAGCTCACCATGAGGTTGCCTTCCAGCCCCTCCTTGAGGTGACTGGCATTGTATACCTGGGCATCTGAAGATGAGCCGTTGCCTGAAGCATCGATATACATGAACTTGTAGTCAGCATCGACCATGGCGAAGAGGATGATGCTGAAGAAGCCCTTGTAGTTGTGATAAGTGGACCGCGACTTGGCTGGAGCTTTGCAGGCCACGTGCTTGCCATCTATGGCTCCAACGGTGTGGGGGAAGTTCCACTTCTGATACCACTACTCTGCAACTTTCTTCCAGACTTCTTCAGTGGAGGGGCACTGAAGGAGCTCCTCCTTGTATTCTTCGATGATGGCCTGCACCACTTCTCTGACCACAATGTTGATAGTGTTGGGTGGCACCCTCCAGCCATACTGCATGCTCCTGTAGGTGGTCCCTGAGGCCAGGTGGCGCAGAGTGAGTGCCACCTTGAGCCCAGGTTCCAGGCTGGGCAGGAAGTTGCTTTTTGTCTTGCTCAACCTGGGTATCAGGCGCTGCACAACTTCGTCAAACATGGCTGGAGGCATCCTCATGAAGTTTTGGAACGCCCAAGTGTCTTCGCTCCTGAGCTCCACCATCAGCTTGTTGTACAGTCCGTCCTCTGCTCTTCTGGTGAACCATCTTTGGACCCAGACTCTTTTTGGGTGCCTCCTTTTCTTCCCGTAGTAGAGGTCACAGAGCCTGTAGATGGTTTCGCACTGTTGCAGAAGGATGGTGGCTGCCGAAAGGACTTTGTCACAATCTACGGTGGACATGACTGGATGCTGTAGAAGAGGAAGAGCAAGATGAAGGCTGCAGATGTCTGCACTGCTGGGCTGCTGTTCTGAAAGTGAGATGCAGATGATTTGCTCCCCCTTTTTATAGGAAATATATGTTTTCCTCTAGGCATCCTCTAGGCATCCTCTAGACGTCCTTAATATCTGAGATAGGTCCCCTCTGCAAACATTTTTTCCGTTTTAAATGCTTTGTTTCCATGCTGCATCCGCTAGGCATCTGTTCTGCATCTGTTCTGCATCCGTTCCGCTTCCTCCCTGCGTCCGAGCGGATGCGAGTTGCGCAGATGTGGAACGGATGCCTAGCGGATATAGCGGATGCGTAACGGATGCAGAATGGATGCCTAGTGGATGCATAGCAGATGCAGAATGGATGAACTGGATACATTTTCTGCGCAAAAGTTTTGGGCAACCCAAAACTTTTGGAGCAGATGAAACGTCAATACACAGATGCTGGATGGATAGAGAGGAAGCCAAACGGAGGCAGTGAGTATATCGCGTTTTTGAACGGATGGCAAGCTTTTTTGTCCGTTTTACATCCTCTTTGCATCCGTTGGTTCAGTTTGACATGGGCTTTAGGTAAGCAGTTCAAATGAGTCTATAGTCAATCTAGTTAATATTAATAACCACTGTATAATTAATTTTCTGATCCTTGGATAACTGTGATTTGGGAATTTTTCTGCTAAATCAAGGTTGCTCAGGTTTTTTCAACTGATGTGGGAAAAAGCCCAACTTTTAAAATCAGCACAAAATCATTTTAATTACTAATAATGAAGCAGTTAACTATTCTTCAAATAATCACAACATTGAGATTTGTAATGTCAAGAAAAATGAGATGAATGTTGTACCTTGAATAAGCTTGCTGTTGCCTAAACTTCCATGAATATGAGCTGATGTCCCTCAGCACCATGAAAAGGTACATTTTCTTTTCAAGCCTGATGTTTTTCAGTTATATGTTTATTGGAGAAAAGTAATTTTTCATATTACTCCTTTGTTTTTTTGAAAGTCATTGCAGTTAAAGGAAATGTTCAGACAATAAGAGCATAACTAGCCAAATTTAACTATTAAAGTTCATGAGACTTTTAAGTGTCTTCTTTAGCAACACTGCTTGCAAACAAGCAGTTATAATTTATGGGTGACATCAATTGTATCTGTGTGTTCTCTCATACTTATATTATTTTTTTGTAAATCTGTATTGAGTATAAAGTTGCTCACTTATCAAAGCTCTTTTCTCTTTAAAGAGGATTACAACAGCAGTAAAACTGATTCTTGGTTTGAGTCAAATGGATCACTTGACAAAGATGAAGATAGTGGCTTTGTAAACAACTCTCTTCCACAAAGAGTTCCACATATATATCACTATAATTGACAAAAAAAATTGTTGCACAGGAACGACAATGAATACAAGATAAATCATAGAGCCACTGAGTATTATTCAAGAAAGCAGATAAACAATTGCAAACAATCTACAGATACGCTTAGGTTGTTATAGATGATACACTATTTGCTTGTTGAATTTTTTTCCAACCCGATACCATATATTATTTGAATGTTTACAGGAAGAGAGGATTAAAATGGCACTACTTAGCACAGGAAGAAGACACAATATAAATTGTATCAAAGGCACTATTCCAATATAAATATGACCATTCAGAATTCTTCAAATCTAAAATGAATAAATAATAAATAATTTGAGTTTTTTCTCAAATTATTGAGAAAGGAGGCAGGCTTTGCCACAGCACTTGGGTAGTCCAATAACTTTTCCCTAATTTATAGATATGCCTGACCTTAAACATAAGGCCATGAAAAACTGTATCTTACCTAGGCAATAGAGACCAGGATGTTGATGGAAGTCTAGTATGGAAATGTAAGGTTGACTCTGTATCTTTTTAATGGATTTGAATAATTGGTTTGTCCCTTAGATTGATGTATAGCTATAAAATGGGTTAAATAAGTAGTTCTTGACTTATGATCATAACTGGGTCTGAACCTATATTAATAAGTCTTGCTAGTCACTAAGCAGTTCATCACACATCTGTGCTCAATTTTACAACCTTTTTGGTGGTCATTAAGCAAACCCCAGGGTCAAGAGAACTCAGGAAATAAACACTAGTTTCCTGAAAAAAATGTTGTAAATTGAGGTCACATGATTACATCCTCACTACCAAGAAAGTTCATGTTGGCAGATCAATAATTATTTAAGGAAAAATATCAAGAACAAAAGGGGAAGCTGAATAAAGGCAATATTACAAAATTCCATAGAGCTGGTACTCAGCTTTTTGCTGTATCCCTCAGAAACTTAGAAACAGAAAGAATTAGAAAGATGGAGAAGGACATAAGAATGCATATAGGAAGAGGTAGTCAGATGATCATAGTGATTTGTGAATTGTCTACAGCACAGTTCTTTTTGCTACCCCTCAGCAATAAGATAAAAGTAAAATCTTCTTTGTGTTGAGGTTGATACCTGACAACTATGCAAACACATTTATAATGCTATTATGGAAGCATATAGAAGTGGTCCTTATTCCAGAGTTGGAATTTCCTGGTTGCCTTATTTCCAAGTTGGACCCTTCCAAGCTCTTTTGAGATCATCCAGTATTGGTTCACTTACTGCCACCTGCTGTAAACTTCAGAAATAAAGTTCACCAACAACAGTCACTAAAAGAAATTCTTTGGCAATTTTAGGAAGGGCTAGAAAAATAGAATCTTCTTTCTCAGAAAAAAAAAAGCTATTGACCACCTGAACACAAATTTTAGCATAGGAGTCATTATTTACTTCTCTATAAAAATACCTTGAACCGCATTTCCCTTTATCCATGGCCATGATATCCTGAAATATATATTTGTATCTGTATCTTATTACCTATAATTATAACTATAGCTATATCATCTATGTCTATACCATCTGTATCTACATCTCTATTATATATCATCTATTTCTCTACATAATTCTCTTTATATTAGCTAGGTCAGGGATGGCGAACCTTTTTGTTGTGGTATGCCAAAAGCATGCAACCACAATGCAATGCACCCTGCCCCCCCTGCGCTTGTGCACATAATACCCCCACCCCATCCCCTTCCCTGCACTGTGCATGCATGTGCCTGTCAGCTGATTTTTGGCCCATTTGAGGCTGCTTTTGCCCTCCTGGAGGAAAGCCTCTGCAGCCCTGGGAGGCTTTTCAAAAATGCCAGAAGTGCCCATACCAGGCCTTTCAGAAATACCTTAAGTGCCCATTTTCAGCCTCCAGAGGGCCTCTAGAGCCTGTGGGGAGGCCATTTTCATCCTCCCGGAGGCTTGAGGGAAGCATCTGGAGTCTCAGGAGGTTGAAAATGGGACCATTTTGGTGCTTCTGATACTTCCAGAAGGCCCATTTTTTGGCCTCCTGAGGCTACAGGAGCTTCCCTCAAGCCTCCAGGAGGGTGAAAATGGCCTCAAATGGGCCAAAAATCAGCTGGGAGGCACATGTATGTGCAGTGCAGATAAGTTTGGCTGGGGCTCACGTGCCCATACAAATGGCTCTGCATGCCACCTGTGACATGCATGCCATAGGTTTGCCATCACAGAGTTAAGTCATTATATCTTTATGGCACTTGTTTTTCTCCATGACAATTCTAAAAAGAAAATTACTTGCCTTTATCTACTTTTTAAAAATCCAATCAGCTATTTAAGTTCCAACACTGGCTTTCATTTTGAATTCCTCATTTAGATAATTTGGAGGTTACCTCAACAAAAGGTGTGCAACAAGATAATTATGGTATCTAATTGTCAAAATAATTAAAGATATAAAACACTCCTATTCCCTCAGTATTCAGTCTGAATTGGTCATTAAAACAATGATTGGTTTTCATGGATTGGTATTAATGCCAATTTCAGCAGGTGATGAATTGACTTGAGCATTGATGATCTGTGATGCAAAATTGCAACATCTCCTGGCTGAAGTCCACTTGTAACCAGAGTTCTCATTCTAGAGCAGGGGTGTCAAACTCATGTCATCATGTTGCTGTCACATGATGCATCACAACTTTTCCCCCTTCACTAATATGAGGGTGGGCGTGCATCTGGCCTGCAGGTCGCAAGTTTGATACCCCTGTTCTGGAGCAACAGAATATGTGAAGGCAGGTACCCAGGAAAAGAAGAAGTAAAGTCATACTGAAGAAATAAACTTTTTAAGGTATCCTTCAGAGTAAAAATGTACACCATTAATTTAATATTGACTTTAATGAAACATCAATGTCCTTGGTTCTTTTCCTTTCTATTTCTCAATTAAAATGGTCTAAAAGGCAATGGTCCACAAGAAAAAAAAAGACATATTTGGACATTTTAAATCACAATGTTGAGAATGATGAAAGCTTCTCTAATAATTAAAAAAATAGCAATATCAAAATATCTATTTTTGTGAAGACAAAGTGGGCAGAATTCTCTCGATATTATCTCAGTGACTCTAGCTTTCATTTGGTTTTGTGGTTTTAATTCTTGGCAGGTGTCATCATTCTAAAAGCACTGGGCTAAGAGCCACCTGTTAATTTTATTTTCTATAAGGCCTATGAATCTTTATGGGTCCAGAGGTGTTGGAGTAAATAATGGCAAAGTCACAATTTCCTGTTTTGTTTCCATTAATTTTATTTATTTATTTTTTAATAAAGGCATACAGGGCATGACAGGACTCATGGCTGATATTCATGAGCAACATTATTCATACCGGGAAATATAAATTACAATTTTATTTAATAGCTCTATAGTTCACTTTTTGCTTATGCAAGCTTCCCAGGCAGCTTATAGCTACAATAGAAAATATAAACCATGACATTAAAATCAATACAATTAAAATTAAAATCAACTGAAAGTAATCAACAGTTAAAAGCTTAATCAAAGTTATAGATTTTTTTTTTTTTTACATTTTAAATAGTAAGATTGGGGACAAGCCCATTAAAGAAAGTATCCCATGGACTGGGATCCTTATCAAAGTGGTTT
This sequence comes from Laticauda colubrina, assembly GCA_015471245.1. NCBI lineage: Eukaryota > Metazoa > Chordata > Lepidosauria > Squamata > Elapidae > Laticauda > Laticauda colubrina. The sequence continues at coordinate 6,223,664 of BLBF01000062.1, read as the reverse complement.
AGTTTAGGTTAGTTGCAATCAAAAACAGCTCTCAGTACTGATATGGTTATAAGACAACCCACAGTATAATTTAAAATGTCTGAAACAATTGTATTATAAAAAATCAACACTGATAAAAAAGAAAGTCTCAGCTAGAATACTTCCTGAATTAATTTAGTTTTGAAATCATTCTGAATCAGGGAGGAAACCAACCTGATTTTAATTGGAAAACTATTCTGTGGTGGTGCAGTGGTTAGAATGCAGTATTGCAGGCTAATTCTGCTGACTGACAGCTGACAGCAGTTTGGGGAGTTAGAGTGTCACAGGATCAAGGTTAACCCAACCTTCCATCCTTCCAAGGTCAGTAAAATAAGGTCCCAGATTGTTGGGGGCTGACTCTCTAAAATGCTTAGAAAGCACTGTGAAGCAGTATATAAATCTAACTGCTATTGCTATTCCAAAGGCTGCTATTGCTAATGAAAAGCAGTGCATTCTAACCTGGGCTCCTTTACTTCCCAGAAATGGAAGAATATTACATTTATGCCATTATGATCTTACAGTTTGAACCTATCCTGATTGGAGTATGGGATCCTGCATACCAGATAGTTCCACTACCAGATAGTTCTGGAAGTGGAGTGTCTTCAGAAGAGCTCCTGCTGATCTAAGTAACTGAGCAAATTCATAGTAGTAAAGGCAATGCTTTCCTCATACAATCAATCTTTAAGCCATTGAAAGCTTTAAAAGATAAGGTCAAAGTCAACTTCATAAAGTGTGCCCAGTAGGCAATTGGCAGAAAATATAGATTTTTCAGAAGAGGCTTCATATGATATTCACACTTTGCACCAGTTGGCAACCTAGTAATCAGTGACCTATCAATCTGAATTTAATTATCTTAGGGCACAAGTTCTCAAAAAGTTGATCATAATCCCTCAGGGGATTTGGAGCAAATATAAAGGGAATTGGTTTCTGCATGCAAAGTTTGACTAAGAAAAGTTCAGAGTGAATTCCAATAGGGCCATTTTTTAATGTGTGCATGATTCATCTCCATATTGTCTAGGGTAAATACTTTCTAGTGAAGACCCAAAAGATTTGAAATACTCTGTGTGATCCAAAGCAGGAGATTCAAAGACACAAGTTCCATTTTGTCTGCTTCTCTTTGCTTGATGCATTAGTAGGTGTGCAGTGAGGCAAAGAAAAAGTGTTAATTCCCAGAAGCAAATCCACTTGGCAATAGAGTCAAAGAAAACTGTCTGAAGCAATAGCAATGCCTTCAAGCATGCTAGAGGAAGAAAGGGAGGCAGGTGTCATATTGGCCCAATGGCATACAGCTTACTTCCCACTCTAAGTCCTTGATTTCTCTAGCTTGGGTGTTTAAACAAGTTCCTGTTCTCAGCATGGTTTCCTGGGGAATATCAAACATCTACCACTTGGTGGAGGAATAACCTCATGCTTATAATAATGCATAGTGTTCTGAGCAATATCCTTCAGTCTCAGATCAAACTCCTTCAGAAAAAGTCTCCCTCATCAAAGAAGATATGCTGCCCAACATACTGTCAATTATGAAATGGGAGGGAGGGGAAGAGGAAGATTTAAGTAATGCAGTTTTGCCTTTTATTCAATTGTTAGTTGTGGATTTCATCTCCTAAATTAGAATGTGGTTTTTCCTCTTATTTTTTTTTTTCTGAACAAAGACACATACTTCATAAGACTGTTTAAAGTAGGACTGCCAGAATTAATATCGTAGGTAATGTTTGGTGTCAATTTGTGCCTTTTTTCTTATTGGAAATTACTGCTGCTGCAAACAATTCAGTAAAGGAGAATAGGCAGCTGCTTGCCTTTGACTGGCACAGAAAAGTGGCTGTAGAAGGATGAGCTCTAAATCTTACTGCCTAAAGCACTAGTTTGTGTTTGTGCAGGAAAAGAGAAAATTAGATTTTCCAGAGTACAAACCTCCAAAAGGGTAAGCTTCGTCATGATTAATCTGGCCTACCTTTTTAAAGCCATGCTTTGTGATCCATCTTCCCTATCCCTGGTTTATCCTGAATGTACAGTGTATAGAAAGAAACCACAATCTCCTATGACTTTTGACTTGCAATTTTCTTGTCCCTAGAATAATGCCAGCAAATTGCTCAAACAGGGTAACCAATTAAAGCCTATTTAGAAATGATTATCCAAAACATAAGAGGTAAGTCTCAGGACAGCAAGATGGGTGACATATAAATTTAGCAAATAAATAAACTGTCCCAAGATTAGACAAGACAAGATTGCTGACAAGGCTGTCTTCAGCCTATGAAAATTTCATGGCTTGTACAGGAAAGATAAGAGCAAACATTTGTCCAAGACATTGAACTGTCATGGCATATATATGGCATATACATATTATACTTATTAATGCCAGGCTGCACTGTTGATCTATTTAGTCCAGCAATGACCCATTTGATGGTATCTTTTCAAGTCCCCAGATGGAGTTCTTTTCCAACTACATTTCCCGAGATACTTTCACAGGAAATTTTCAGCATGCAATGAATGCGTTCTTTCCAGTGAACTTGAATCTCATGTAGTTCTGAATATCATCTGGTGCTCAGTCAAATGAAGAAATGGAAGGGGTGACCCTGACAATAATAGATAGGTCTAGCAGATATTTTTCTGTGATTACTACAGCATTTTTTTCAGCTGCCATGACTGCAAGAATTGTTGCCAACAAGGGTAGTTTCATTCACACATAATTTTTGTTTCTGCACATGAATGCCCAGATGTAAGATCTGTACTTTTGTAATAAGCATATTATTTGAGCAATCCTAACAAAGTGTTTGGCTGATATTATCAGGAAATCTGAATGCATTTTAATGGGATTGAATTTGGAGGAATCTCATCTTGCAAAAACTTTTGTGGATAATTTCCAGTTTAATCTGCACTCAGCAAAATCCCAGGAACCCCCATATTCAGATCAGAGTAAATACATAAGGCAAATCAGTTTGGTTAGCAAAATAAAACTGCAAAGTGGCATAACATTCAATTAAAAGTGGACAGAGGCAGTCATAAGCAGCAGGCAAGAATTTATGTCATATAACTTTGCAGAGCTGCTGGAAACAATATTGTGGATAATTAGAATGAACAGCCCCAAAAGAAGTTGCCATTGGTTATCTCAGCTTTAATTTTTTTAAGATAACAGAATAGCAGTGAAAAGTAAAATACCAAGTGATCTCTCCTCTATTCTGTGCCATAAAGAAAACTACTTAGTGGTGGAAATGATGTATCCAACAAGCATAGTATTTTTTCCATCATTAACTTCTGTCCTACTGAATAGCCTACCATTGTCCAGATGTGAAGTATACCTGACCCCATTCTGATCTGTTATTGTCCCACACATCACTAACTTCACCTCAATTTCCCATGCAGCCAACAATGGCATTTTTAATTTGGAACCAAGAGATATTTTAGCCCCTTTAAGCAGTAGCTTCCCACCTTTACTGTATTAGCTAAACACAATACTTTGTGGTCAAGCTGTAATATGGAGTGAATCAGACACAGTGACTGCCAACTTTGAATAAGACATAAATGTAATTTGGCTCCCATTTAAAATCAAAGCCAGTGATGCCTATTTAGGAAACCTGTGAGCGGCTGTGGTGACATGCAGCATTGGTCATAGATGATAGATTGGATGTTGCATTTGGATTATATTGACCCAACAGGCAACTGTTGTAGATGAGAGCAACTATGGGTTCAGCAATTATCAAAAAAGTTAGTCTGGTAATTCAGACAAAGTTGACTGAGAGGGCGAGATATTGGGATTAGCCCTTCAGTCAGTGATATAGAATCTTTTCAAGCTAAATGTCTCTGAATGTTGGTCAAGGAGGATTGGTCCATGACAGGATCTAAATCTAAGTTAAATTAAATATTCCCAGATTTTGAGAAATATCAGAAAAAAACTCAGAATAAGAGCAGTTTGCATGTGGAATCAATTTTTAATTCTTCTTTGTTGGATGCATGAGAACAGAAGCCTGGTTGCTATTTGTTGGGAATATTGTAATTTGGATTTAGCCTTAGCAGAGGGTTGGCTTGATGGCCTTTTCTTTTTTTTTTTTTTTTTAAAGTTTTTATTAATTTTCTACAAACAAACAAACATACAAAACATTAAAAACATCTACTCTCATATATATTTCCGGTGTATCGGTTGGTTCATCAGTTTTGTGCATTCATTTTATAGTGTCAATTACAATTATATTGCATAACCACTCATATTGTCAATCCATATTCTAATATTACTAAAGAAAAAAATAAAAATAAAAAAATCTTTTTCTGACTATACTTTTAATCATTCATGCTTTGCGAGATAACAATACTTCAAACAGTTTATTCTATAATTTGTCGTATAATCATAACAAATCAATCCTAAAAAACTCTTCATATATATAATATTAATGCTCTATTATTGTATTTTATCATCTAACCATTGATAAAAAAAACCCCAAATTGCATAAAATTGTTTATCTTCTTGTTCTCTAATTTCGAATGTCAATCTACTCATCTCAGCACATTCCAATATTTTCTTAATAATTTCTTCCTGCAATGGTATTTTCTCATTCTTCCAGTTTTTAGCAAATACAATCCTAGCCACCGTTAATACATTTACAATCAAATATTTCAAGTCTTTATTATATATATCAGGTAAAATTCCCAATAAAAAGATCTCTGGCTTCAAGTCTATGTGTTTCTTTGTCATTTTTTCCAACCACATGTGAATTTTAGTCCAATATTTTCTAGCATTCTCACAAGTCCACCACATATGATAGTATGAGCCAGGTATCTGATGACATTTCCAACATTTTTCAGATTTATTCTTGAACATTCTTGCTATTCTTGTCGGGGGAAGGTGCCACCTGTAAAACATCTTATACAAGTTTTCTTTATATGCTATTGACATTGTCATTTTATAATTTTGAGACCACAATTTTTGCCATTGTTCTAAATCAATTCCATATCCAAAATTCTTCCCCCATGCAATCATAGTTTCTTTAACTTGTTCTTCCTCTAGCTTAATTCCCAATAAATAACCATATAACTTTTTAATCACTTTCTCATCAGTACCCATCAATATCTTATCTAAATCAGTCTGTTTATCATAGAATCCTTCCGTTTTAAAATCTTCAAGATATCTTGAGTGTATTTGCGCATATGAAAACCAATTCATCCTTATACCTTGTTCCTCTAAATTTTGGATCGTTTTAAGTCCACCCTTTTCATCCAACAGTTCCCCATATCTAACTGTTTGTTCCTTTTTATAGATCATAGGATAGGAAAATGCTTCAATAGTCGATAACCAAGTTGGAATTTTCAAATAACATTGTTTTTTTATCTTCTCCCAATTTAACCACAAAGACTCCCGTATATAATGTCTTCTGAAATACCCCTGTGTTTTAGTTCCCTTGTACCATAAAAAAGCATGCCAGCCCAACAGTAAATCATGTCCTTCTAATGTCAACAATCTATGTTTTCTTAATGTTATCCATTCTTTGACCCACATCAAACTTGCAGCTTGATAATACAATTCCCAATTAGGCAGGCCAAAACCTCCTCTATTTCTAGCATCTTGCAAAAGTTTTAACTTTATTCTCGCTTTTTTACCTTGCCATATAAACTTCAACATAGTTTTATTTAAATCTTCAAAATAGTCTTTTCCAAGTCTAATTGGTATTGTTTGAAAGAGAAATAAAATTCTAGGTAAAATATTCATCTTAATTGTTGAAATTCTCCCTATTAATGACAGTTGTAAATTTTCCCATTTCTTCAAATCTGTAATTATCTGTTGTTTAAGTTTAATATAATTATTCTCTTTTAATGTGCTACATCTTGCTGTCAAATATATCCCCAGATACTTAACCTTGTTTGTAATTTGAATTTTCAAAAGATCTGTCAGTTCTTCTCTTTGTCTCAACAACATATTTTTTGTCAAAATCTTTGTTTTATCTTTATTTATTTTCAAGCCAGCCATCTCACCATATGTCTCTACCTTTTCCAATAACTTTGGAGCGGTTTCTAACGGGTCTTCCAGAATAAAAGCTAAATCGTCAGCAAAGGCTTGTAGTTTCTTATTCTATATCTCTGTGATTGTTGCTGCTGCTGCCAGTATTTGAGCCTGCACGCTAGTTTTGGACTAGTGAGGAAGTATGTTCCAGCTTTTTTATTGCATTTTTATGTTCATCCAGGCAGGTACTTATTATTCTATTCTATTCTATTCTATTCTATTCTATTCTATTCTATTCTA